>JABSTR010000053.1:0-30708 GCA_013339765.2 Haemaphysalis longicornis
TCATCTCAACTGTTGCTGTCTTCTCTTTGCGTATTTGCTGCTTATATTTTTTTGCAAAGGGCCGTAATTAAAGATGTATTTATTCTCACAAACCCTTGCCCAGCATATGCTGCAATAGCTGCAAAAATACAGGCATGAGGCAGAAGTCAGAAGTTGGTCTGACACTGGCTTGTGATACTACGTTTAGCTGGAAAACTGTTCGGCCACTTAGGCAGCAGCTACGTGCAGCAATAATTGCAATTTTAAGATTTATCTCCTAATGCAAAAAAACCAGTGGTGTAAAAGAAAGAAGTGTGACAAAAATGCGAGGAGGAATGAAGATTTAGCATTTGAAAAGAGCACCTTAAAACATGGGATATCCCTGAAGCCCTCGCCAGTAAATGGGAAGGTTCTTCAAGGAGCGCCGCAAAGCACAATGGAAGACAAATTTTACTTTTTAGCACAGTGTGCAATGAAGAACCAAAATTCAGCTTAGTGACCTTGTCCTCCATGTGGAAACCAGCCAATCCGAGGGATCGAAGGAGAAGACGGTGTTTTGCTTGCACACATAAAAGTTTACTTTTGCGAGTTAGCGAAGTGCATCAAAATACACAAACTTGTCAGTCTCTGTCCGGGCGGGAACCGTGCAACAACGACAATTTTTCAACCAGGAGGATGTTAATCGCGTAAAGAAGCACGTACTTCATGTACAGAGGTACTGAACGCATGTATAAACCAAGTTGAATCTGCGCCGAGTACTAGTACTCAAGGCTTTTACAGAAAGGAAAAATATTTACCTCGCGCATCGTAAAACTGGTCGAATAAGGTGGTAACATAACTTGCAGTCTGATGCAGAAGCTACAAGATGTTTAAAAATTACAGTTGCATCCATAACTTCCAGATCGGGTACGAATGCAGCCGCTATTGTAAAATCTGAATTGGTTCAATAGCCTGGAGCCTGTAACATCTGGCTGCATTCTTAAGTGATCCAATCCACATAAAATGTACACCGGATTCTGTGTTGGCACGTTGCCTTGAGCAATATAAGCCCTGTTAAAGTAGCCATGAACACAAAGTACAAGTTTGTTTTATTCGAAAGAGTTTGTGTTTTATACTCCCCCGCGTGCTTGTCCAGATACAAACAATGCTTCATTCACTGAGAAATTGATCAATGTAAGTTACAATTTTGATTTTCTCGCTAAAGCATGTGTTTTCGTGGTCTGCAATAACATCACAAAAACCGACCGCTCTGCATCTTAGGGTGCCTCGATTCGCGCGTCCGTCGTAGATGGTGGAGACACATATACGCTTGCGCCGCCATTTTTTGTCACTCCCTCGCCGCCAAAGCAAGTCATTGTATCAAAACCGCGCTAAAATTAACGCCGCTATGCGGTTTACTGGCGAAGTTTGAATCATCTTATCTGTTTCGCGTTGATGGGTCTTGTGGGAAACGAAAAGAAGAACGCGTTGAGCACGTTAACCCATTTGCGGCGGCACGGGACCGTTCAGAGGGAGTCTCCTCCCTGCACGTCGGCGCTGGAATCGAGGTACCCTACTGCGCGCGTTTCTTTACCTTACTGAACCTAGATGGCGCCACCATACCTTGGCAATCCGTTTTCTGCCTTTGATTTGTTTTGACTGTATTTAAACATGTTCCTGGAGAAAATCGTTCCGTGAAACATAGACCTCACTCGGTAAATATTGTCACGTAAGACACCGTTGCTTACGTCAATCGGCCAGTGTGGTCTGAGACAGACCCAAAACCCCGCAGTGTTGCACAGCTATACCAAGCGGATTTTGCGCAGTACCAACAGCAGTGCGCATCAGTGCTTTCATGCTTGCATGTGCTTTCCTAACTTCCACTGTTTCTCCCGCCATTCCTATTGCTTTAAAAAGTGTTGTGTTGTGTTGTGTTTTGTGGCACATAAGCAACTAAGGCTATCATGCGCAAGACAAAAGGTTTGGTGTTTTTCGTGGATAATAACCAATTGCTTTTTCTTGTTATAGCTTGTTTAGAAGTGTAGCTTCTTTTAAAAAACTAAAGACAGAGGAAATTTTAACAACAGTATCCTCTCCTAGGAGTAGGCTGGAGTGAAATGGAATTTGCTCGCTGTAAAACAGCCTAAAATGTTTTTTCCTCAAGGCCTCAAATTTCGCACATAAGAGTAAGATGTGATTTACTGTGAGTTCTTGGTCACAATCTTCGCATCTCGGTTTGTCTTGTTTTATAAGAAGGAAAGTATGTGTAGGATGTGTGTGTCCAATGCAGTGACGACAGAAAATCACTTCTTTGGGGCGTTCTTCATGTCTGCTTGATGTCCGCTGTGCTATTACGGGTTTAACTAGGTGGAGTTTGTTGTCGGTTTCCTTATCCCACAATGACTGCCGAGGTTTTCTCAGTTTGATCCGTACGAATTTCATGCAGTCGCTGTGAGGAATCTGTACTTTCTCTATTGTTCCGTTACCCGCCTGTGCGGCACACGCATCGGCTCTCCCATTTCCCTTGATTCCAACATGGCTAGGGACCCAGCACAACTTAATTTCCTGTCCTTGTGTTGTGACTGTTACTAAATTGTGTAGTATGTCTCCTATTATGGGCTGAGCTGCATTTTTGTAATGTACTGCTGTGAGTGCACTGAGAGAGTCTGTATATATAATGCTATGTTTATTTTATGCTTCATTATCCTTTCTACTGCTACAGCAATGGCATAACATTCTGCTGTGTAAACCGAAGTGCACTGGGGTAGTCTGATCACCTTTTCCCATTTCCCTTGCACTATTGCACTCCCGACATAGCATGATGTTTTGGAATCGTCGGTGTAAAATGACGTGTAGCCTTTGTATTTTTCGTTTAGTGCCAAAAATTCCTGTCAGCATTGTTCTTCTATCTGTGAGGGGTGGTTCATTTGTTTCGACGTAGAGGCTGTTTATGGGGGATGTCCTATACGCCCCAGACGAGAGACTTAAACCTAAATTGTGAACGGGATCCAATCCTTTCCAGTAGGACTGTCTCGCCGAGCCATACACAATGCTACCATAGTCTAAGCAGGAGCGTACAACAGAACGGTAAATTTGTAAAAGGCAGGCCCTATCGGAACCCCAGTGTTTCCGAGACAGGACCTTAAGTATATTTAGAGCTCGCGAAGCTGTCCTTTAAGCATATTGATGTGGGGCAGGAAAGTGAGTTTTTTGCCGAATATTATGCCTAGAAATTTGTGTTCGTCTTCTATGGGTAAGTCGATTTCCTTGAGGTGTAGGATCGGATTGGTCTGTAATCCTCGTTTGAGAGAGAAAAGAATAGCTACTGTTTTGTGTGGTGAAAACTGGAAACCATTGCTGTCTGCCCATGTTGTCAGTTTATTTATAGTCAACCGTATTTGCCTTTCGCATGTTGCTACATTGAAAGATGTGCAAGCTATTTGTAGATCGTCAACATAGACAGAGTATATAATCGACTTTGGAATTATTTTGCATATGGAGTTCATTTTTACAACAAACAGTGTTGCGCTTAAAATACACCCCTGTGGGACCCCGTTCTCCTGTACAAAGGTTCTCGAGAGGGTTGAGCCCAGGCGTACCTGAAATGAACGGTTTGCCATGAAGTCATTCAGGCAATTCAGCAGTCTTCCACGGATGCCTAACTCTACTAAACCGCGCATTATTCCAAATCTCCACGCAGTGTCGTAGGCCTTCTCAAGATCGAAAAAGACCGCGAGGCAGTGTTGTTTGTGTATAAATGCTTCACGTACTGTAATTTCTAGGCGGACGAGATGGTCAGTGGTTGAGCATGCTTTTTTGAAACCACACTGGTGAACATCCAGAAGTTTGTTTGATTGTAGAACACAGCTTAATCTGGTATTTATAATACGTTCATACTTTTTAGCTAGGCAGCTGGTAAGGGCTATTTGTCTGTAACTACTAGGGGAGGTTGGCGGCTTTCCAGGTTTTAGGAATGCTACAATGAATGCTTTTTTCCAAGTTTCTGGTATTTTTACAAGTACCCAAATTTTGTTAAAAACCTTTAAGAGTGCTTTCACAGAAGAACTTGAAAGATGTGCAAGCATTTTATGATGTATATCATCTGTGCCTGGAACGGTTTGTTTACCGGTCAATAGAGCTGTTTTTAGTTCTTCGAGTGTAATTAAACTATTTTATGTTTCGTTTGAACCTCAACTTGTTGGCAGTCTTTGCTTTTCTACTGTTTTTTGGTACTTTATAAATGATTCTGTGTAGTGTGCGGAACTTGAAACTCTTGAGAAGTGTACACCCAGTATATCTGCGTGTTCTTCTAAGCTGTTTTTTACCTGTGCTGTTAGCAGAGGAAGTGTGTAGGGCGAGTATGTCCCATTTAGTTGGTGAACTTGCTCCCATATTTTTTTGAAGTGACTGAGCTGTTCATGGATGACACATAGTTTTGCCATGAGGTTTTCTCGGCATTGCGGCGGATATACCTTGCCTTAGCTCTTTTCCTTTTAAATTTTGTGAGGTTTTCCTGTGTTGGATATCTTCGAAAGACACCCCATGCTTTATTTTGCTCATTTTTTGCCTGTTTGCACTCCAGTGTCCACCATATTTTTGGTTTTGTTTTACTACTCCCGTGGACTGCGGAATGGCTCTGCGTGCAGCAATAATGATGCAGGATGTAAACTTTTCGTTCAGTTCATCAATGCTAAGGACTTCAGAAAAAACTTCGTTTAAACTTGCTTCAGAAGTAAAAAGTCCCCACTCGGCACACTGAAGTTTCCACCGGCGTGGTTTCGTTGGGATAGTTGTTGGTGATGATATCACGGTGATGAGTACAGGAAGATGATCGCTCCCATATGGATTTTCAATGATATCCCACTTAAAATTGCTAAAAACTGAGGGTGAACTAAAAGACAAATCTATGCACCTCATCTTTCCTGAGCTCGGAGAGCAGTATGTAGGTTGGCCAGTGTTCAGAAGACATACGTTATTAGGCAAAATAAAATCCTCTAAAATCTGGCCTCTTGCATCAGTTTTTTCACTTCCCCAAAATGAAGAGTGGGCTTTAAAATCGCCAACTAATAAAAACGGCTCTGGCAATTGGTTTAGTAAGTCTTCTAAATCTTGCAATGTTATTGTGAGGGTTGGTTCGAAATACACACAGCACACTGTAATTGTTTTGAACGCTTAAAAGGTGGCAGCCACTGCTTCGAACTTAGTTTTCAGTATGTGTTTTCGTGCTGTGATACGACTTTGGGCAATTATTGCAACACCGCCAAAGAGCCTGCACGCTTGCTCTCGGTCGCAACGGAAGACCGGGTATCCTTTTAGTATGGTTTTGTGCTTAGGGCCCAAGTTGGTTTCCTGAACACAAACGGCCACAGGTGAGTGTGTGGCGAAGATGTCTTTGACGTCATTTAAATGATTTAAAAGTCCTCTGCAGTTCTAGTGGACAATGAATGCCATGTTAGCTTTTTCTTATTGAGTGAAAACTAAGTTTTCGGTCGTGTGATACGGTTCTTGCTTTCTCTTTCCATTTTCTAGGGAGTTCCGCCGCCCCTCCGAAGTAGACAGCCTAGAAGCTCCCTCTGTTGTGTCCATTGTCTCTTCCGAGACGCTGGAGTTTCGTGCAGGGCGCACGGGTGCTGAAGAGTTCGACCTCGCCGTGTAGGGTGAGGCCTTGGGGACTGCCGAACCAGGGGTTCGTGCAGCCCGCTTTGGGAGTGGTGGAGCAGCACTAGCTGCTTCCACCGGATGCGCGGTGGGCCTTGCTTCAGCCTCACTCTGTGTGGCTTCAGCAGGTGGCGAAGAACGCTGTGATGCCGCGCATTGTTGCACCCCAACGGAGTATGATCGCGTCTGCGCGTGTGACAGTCGCCTCCGTGCTTGGCGAAATGTTAGGTTTTCAGTCACTTTCAGTGTGATGATTTCTTTTTCTTTTTTCCACGCAGGGCAAACACGAGAGTACGCTGCGTGGTTGCCCTCGCAGTTCACACAAAGGTATGTTTCAGCTTCACAGTTTTCAGCAGGATGTTCATGGGATGCACATTTTGCGCAGGTGTCTTGGCCCCGGCAGCTTAGCGAGCCGTGACCGTATCGTTGGCATTTGTAGCATCGGCGAGGATTTGGAATGTACGGTGTTAGTTTCAACTTCGTGTAGCCTATGTCAACGGATTCTGGAAGTATGCTGGATGCAAAGGTCAGGACGATGTGCTTGGTCTGTATCTCTTTGTTTTCTCGTTTGATATTTATCCTATAGATATTGTGACGTTCTGTTCTTTTAAACCTTCTAGAAGTTCCTATTCAGACACGTACTTTAGGTAGTCATCCGAGATTACTCCACGGACTGTGTTGAGTGACCGGTGTTCACTTACAGTTATAGGGACCTCACCAAAAGACGTTAGTCCTGGCTGTTTGTCACACTGGTGTTTGTAGAGCAGTTCGAGTAGGAGGTCTCCATTAGCTAGTTTTTTATCTTTGTAGCCTTCACATACGGTGGATGTTAGAGTCTTTGAAACTAGAAACGGTGAGACGAGTCGGGCAGTTTTTTCTGCGTGATTGCTGTGCACCACGTGAAATCGAGGGAAGTTGTTTACGGTTTTTGCGAAAAAAGTGCCGGTTGCATCGGTGCCCTCTCTTTTACGAGAGGGATCAAGTGGGCGAAAAAAAGAAGCCATAAAATGAAAAATCTCTTCGGCCATGGTGCCAGCCGCCCACCATGGAGCCCAACAAGGGGACGGGACAGGAACTCGCGAGCAAGTCCTGCCCACGGCAGCTGTACACCACGGCTATAACCTAATATGGCTGAACTCAGGGTTGTCCGCCACACAAGGTTAACCCTAGCCGCCAGGCATAAGGGAAACTGAAGAAGGAACGAGACGACAGGAAAGTTGTTAGAAAGAAGACAGGAAAGTGAAAGTTGAAGGGGGCGACAGGAAAAGGCGACTGCCGATTCCCCCCGGGCGGGTCAGACCGGAGGTGCCGTCTACGAGAAGCGGAGGCCAAAGTGGTGTGTTGCCTTCGCCATGGGGCCCTAAAGGTCCAAGCACTCGGCGTCGGCTCAACCACCAGGACCCTCTTTTCCCCGGTCACGGCGCTGCCACGCACGGCTAAGCGTGGGTGCTCGGGGTCCGTGTTGTCGCACAGTACACGCAAACATCTGCTTTAGCAGATGCCCCCTGCGAGCTAATACTTTAAAAAGAATGTTGCTTAAATTTAACCACAAATAGCTCGTTCTGCAAGCTTATTAGCTCTGCCTAATTTTCGTTGGTTTGGCCGGACTACGCCAATCGCACAGCAGGCTGGTATGACATCACAGGTTCTGTTGCGGGAAATGAGCGAGTGGGTCGCATGGCTCTTCCTTTTTTGATTATATAGCATTTTCGAGCCATGTTTACGTTAAAACTGGTGTCAGTATGGTTCTAATGAGGGCGTCTTTTGAATGAAACAATCTTGTGTTTTGTCTTCATGGCTCCATTAATCACCGTAGACCCATAACGCAGCTCTCCTCGTCATTGAACAACCAGTTCGGTCGCTATTTGGCCGATCGGAATGTCATTGAGGTCTATGAAAAGTTGTGAGTCTCTTAAATAACTTAATCCCATCGACACGACAAACAGGCTTTGGAGAATTTAGGTATTGCAAGGAAACACCATCACTCTTAAGCATTCAAAGCAAGTTAACCGAATCATGTACTTATGGGAACCCGATTTCAAGTCTCGTGGGTGTCAGTCGCTACTACCGTGTGTACCTGTTTTCTGCTCCCGTTCTTGCCACTGGGGAAGCTGCCACGGTGTTTGTCCAATGCGCTAAGTAGTGAAGTGAGCATCCCGTAGTGTATTTGAAACTTAGTACGGATATAATACGCGTCTGTATTATGGCAGCTCTAATTAGCAGCATGAACACGCGATGTACCACTAAAAGTAGGCGTAGAAAAATGTCGGGAAAATGTGGCTCACGGATTTTTGTTGCTTCACCGGCGCATGCCTCCTCCCCCCCATTCCTTCCGACAGGGGCATAGGATTAAGACTTTTCGCCGAACAGTTTTCTCAAGGAAACTGGAACAACAAAATAGCTACGACTACACCGTTTTCCAGGGTACTCTTCTGCATTTCCAGATCGGAATTGTTCAAAACCAGCAGAGTGGTAAAAAATGTGGGCCATTTATCAGAATCTCCCCAGCAAACCACTAACCTATCTGCGACGTCCCAAAAAGATCCGAACGTCTTTGTCCCTGCAGTATCTCTATTAGACATCCGTACAACGTGCCCTATTTTTATAAAAATGTTTGGATGTTGAGATAACGTTGCTGCTACCTTACAATAGGACGTTCGTTCTACTCTGCTAAAGATGTATTCTCGATGCTGCTGCTGCTTCATTTGTGGACGGTATTCAGACATATTTTGCTGACGTTGTTCAGAAGTTGCTGGTATGTCCATTTTTTACTTCGTACATGTCTATCGCTGTTACATTTATTTCATCTATATTTGCTAACTTTAACTTCAAACTCTCTGCAGGCGTAGTGTTTTGAAGTTACCCAGGCATTTTGTATGTGTTTTGTATGGGTTTTGTAGCGAGGGTTTTTGTGCAAGTTTTGTAATCCACCAATATTGCTTTTAGGGAAATATAAATGCGGAGGACATAATAAATAAATCGGCTCAACATATGCCTGAACAAGATTTGATGCTCATAGGAATTTTTTTTTCAGTGAAACCACCATTTTACTTGGTCATTCTATCTTTGTAATGAAAATGCAAATGCTGAACTGACAAATGGCTGGCGACACTGTGCAGCCACATATATTAACAAACAAATTTCCCCGACCTGTACCGATGGTGAAAGGCTGGAGGAACAGGAGAGCTGGGAGGCTTTCCCCTGGTCACTTTCCTCACCGTGCGGACATCTAGATCTGCACCAATTTAAGTTATTTTTGATTGTTTATGAGCAGGTATTTTCTATTGTTTAAATACAATAATAAGCACTCTACATTTGCCATACAAATTGCACTGCCTTACTCTACTCATTGCTAAGAATGCTTGCGGGCCATTTTTGAAATGTTGCAAAATGTATTCCAAGTTATCACAGTCAAATCTGAACAAAACAACAGAGCCTCAAGAACAAAAACTCACTTCGAACAACTTACTTGCTTACAACTTTATGTCCTACCTAGATGTAATGTAAGGACTGCTTCATGAATTCAAAGCGTGAGTAAAACAAATTTTCAGCACTGCCTTGCTACTGAGGTTAGAGTCAGACTTCAATTGTTTGAATAAAAGGCAAGGTGCCCTGGTACCATTTGTTTACGCTTGTAAAAAAAAAGATGTAACTATCACCAAAAAAGTAACAGGGAGTTTGTGTGAAGATTCAAACCTTTGAACTCCAAAACAGTAGCCCAATACCGAAACTCATGAAAAAAGACACGAACTTCGTGCCAAACTTCGTATACAAGCGACGTTGCCAACGAGCCTTGTAAGGTTTTTGTGTGTCATTGGCGTCAAATCTGCAAAAAACAAGATGAGATGATGAACGAAAACGCAATCAGCACAACTTTACTTGATTTAACCTTGATATTATGTACCTACTCCAGCTTCATGAATTCAAATTGTGAGCAAAGCGAAATTCGGGGCTGCCGTGATACTGAGGTTACCGTCGAACGTAACTTGTAGGTTAAACGGCCAGGAACTCTTCCTCTTTTTGCCTTGAAAAAAGAAAGTCGATGACACCATCATTGCAAAAAAATAAAAAAAGTGACGTTTTGCCAAGATTCGAACCATGGACTTTCAGAACACAACGCCGGCGCCTATGCTCCAAACCACTCCACCACGATGGAAGAAGATGCATGGACCCAAGAATTTGGTACCCTAAAAGAGGCTGCCAACGAATATTGTCGAGTGATTCGTTTTGGTTGGACTTGACAGATTTCGGCAGTGATAACGCTTGTTTCTGCCGCACCGAGCTTGGATGACAGGGCAAATATGCTAATACTGCAAGTGATGTAATCAAAGCCCCTTTATTTAGGCCAAAAAAGCTATCGCGCTTCATCGTTCTCCCTTTGCAAGCTACGGTTGCCGCGAATGAAATTAAATGTGCTGCTATATTTCTGGCTTTGACTAACTTTGTTCGTTACGCAAAGATCTTGCAGACAAGCCCATCACGCTAACACTACAAGCGATGTATCCAGAGCTCCCGTATTAAACGCACAAAAAGCTATCCCAAACCTCCGATCTTCCCGATGAAAGCCAAGCTACCCACAAAGGAATACGCGCTTTCGAACAGAAATGCCTTGTAATTTGCCTCAAGGCGCCCGATTACCGCAGGTTAAAAAGAAATTCATTGTATTCTTCGACAGTAATGACCCTAAACCAGGAGAAGGACGTGGAATCCGGACTATGTCGCCTGCTTGCGGATTTCTTTCTGGCGCTGCGTCGACGATGATATCCGGCGTGCATATACGTCGGCGTAGCTCGCGGGTCAGCTCGCGTCGCCGTGCATTTTGCCGACGCCGTCAACGCGGGGTGATGTCGACCCGCGAAAGCGCGGAAAATACGCTGCAAGTGGTTGCGGCCTCGGAACAAACAGCAAAATTACGGCACCCGCAACCCCACGCCCGCTGTATTTCCACCATAGACCCTGAAATTGCCTTAAATGCCGTAATCTAGATTGTCGGTACAATTACGGTTTTGTTAAAAAAAAACCCACGCTCACGTTTTTGTGTATATAATTGGAAAATATTATCTGTGTTGACAAATAACTTGGACATATATTTCGCAACGTGTTTTTATCAAGGTGGGTGTCGTTCAGGAACTAGTGTTTCCCTCGAACGAAGATAAGACAGGAAAGTCGCTTCCCGGCGAGTCCGACCGTCCGACAGCTGTATTAACTACACTCCATATCGATGCCCGTGCTACTGGCCGGCGACGGCGCGGGTGTGCACGCCTTCAACTTTCGTTATTTCGGTGATTTGACTACCATGGATTCACCTACCGGACGAAGAAATACTGCCAAGTATTGAAGGTAAGTGAGTACTAGTGAACTTTGTTTTCTTGTAATATTTATTTAACGTAGCAGAGTTGCTCTCAAACTTCGGCCCGCGTAAGCGGTTAGCCCTAACGTTTTGAGTGACTCGCTTTGTGCATTGCGCAGATTTACAGTAGGTGGTGGCAGTGAGGTGTTCCCAGGGCCGTGAAAAACTCTTAGTAGCGGCAGCTTACGTTTGACCTGCTGTGGAAGGAGCCGATTTCGAATAGATTCGACGGATCCGTAGCCCATACCCTAACGATGTGGCAGCGCTTGGAGCTCATTGTAATGCGTTGAGCCCAAAGTGGGGCTACCGATGCTCATCTGTTAGCGGTCACAGCCTAGAAAACGCGGCGGAAGATGGCGACTTAGTACTAGTAAATATTTCAACAGTGCTAACCCGTCTAGGCTCACGACCGCTTCAACGAGGCACAATTGTCGAATTTACATGGGCCACTACCAATGGGGTAACCAATTGGTGGCGCGAAATGCCTGCATGGGGTATTGAGCACTACCCTCAATGGATTCAGCTCAGTAGTTCCACTAGTGCCATACTTCGTAGGAAGCAACGCATGTTTAGTGATTGGCAAAGTTTTCTAATACTTCTAGCCGAAACACCATACCAGATATTCTACCAGCCTGGTGATACTCCCACACATACTCTGGTTGCTCGCATTGTTGGGGCAGATAAAGGACCTACTCAAACTTTATAGACAGAGCCTGATACAGCAGCTCCAGTCCGCCGCTTCATAAACATGTGGTGGATTGGCAAGACTTCAAGGTAGCGAAGCTGTGCCAGACAGTAGCTTGTTCCCTCTTTTAGATGCAAAGCATCTTTTGCTCGGGGCTATTTCCGGCTTTCGTCCGTTGTCCGCACCTCTCCCCCGACACTATAAAAAAAAGAAATTGTTATCGGCGCCCGATTTCGACCCCACGCCTGTCTGGCCGCAACGGGAGGTACGCGGCGCTCTTCCCATTGCGCTACAAAACCGAGACCGAAGCAAGTGCTACGAACGCGCCTTATGTCCTCGACGGATTCAAACTTGGTCAAGAAGCTACTGAGACAACGAAGGCACGCGAAACTGAACGTCAACGAAATTGACGAACTGAAAACGTTAGAGGAGGATGTTAGCGTCTCTTGCTCGGGGGAATGTCCCGCGTCAGTGCCCCGTCCGGAGCGCCTCTGATGATGATTGTGGCAGGATGCCCCTAGGGAATGGCCAACCAAAGAATCCATCACGACATAGCTTCGCGTTCAAACCACCGTCGTCATCTTCCCGTAGGGGAACCGCTGAAGAAGAAGAAAGAGAAGAAGACAAAGCTGCGAAGACGAGGGCGGGTACGTTGCTCTCAGCCGGTGCACCAACGTCAACAACCGTTACCTCACTAACGCCGATGGGTACTACCGATTATACCACAGAGACGACAACATCGACAAGAACATGATGAACGAGTTTAGGCGCCTCGAGCACCACCGCCTACTCACTGTAACACAACATTACTTGCGCGCCTTTCCACCGGTGTGGACCCGGACGTGGAATTCCCTCTGGCGCTACTTAACATCACATCACTCAACATAACGGGAACACGCCAGCTGCGCGATAAGCGCGCATGCGCGTCTCCTCTCTCATCTCCTCTCGACTCCATCTGCTCTATATAATAAACCAGGTACGCGCGCCGCTTCCTCACTTGCTGCTTCAGTTGAGACACGCTGCACCGTCCAATGAGCTGAATGGACGCCAACAAGTCTGCTTTGCATCACCACATAGCTCTTTCTTTTCTTTTGGGGTTTTGAGGGGAGAGAGAGGAGAGAGGAGAGAGGGGCCCGAAACTGTCTGACTTTGCGTGTCGACACCTCATCAGGCCCACCACATAGTTCCCTTCGGGGAGATGGTGTAATTTTTTTAGCCTCACGGCGTTAAGCCTCGCCGGTGCACAAGCGATGACAGCTGGATGTTCTTCTTTCTCCATTGCACAGCGCCGGAAGTTCCCTCCTTGCTATCGTTGGTGGGGCACACTTATCGCTGCGGCGGCGGCCTCCTTACCTTCATCAACCAGGTGACAACCTGGTATCGCACACGTGTCCGTCCCCTCTCCACCTATCTCTCCGCCATCGGGACACTGTTCCGTGCTGGGCGCTCCAGTAAGGAGGTGTGGGTTTACTTCTAGCGCTCTAGGTCACAGCTATTCACCCCTCCCAGGCGGCACAGAAAGTGTGTCCCAAGACCGGCCCGTCTATGGCCGCTTTCTGGCATGTCCGGCCAGCATCCAGGTTCTGGCAGCCACTGATCATGCGTTGAACGGCCAACATTCGGCAACCAGCACTTCGGCATTTTTCCGTCCGCCCGTGTCCGGACGCTCAACGGCAGCTAACCGGCTGCCAGATATTCAGTTCTCTTACGGCTGCCGATGTTGACAAAGAGAACGGCCGAAGTACGGCCTTAGGGCATCCGTTTTTTTTTCGGGAAGTGGTAATCGGCCGAAGCACGGCAAGCGACCGGCCGCAGAATATGCGTATTCTTGCGGCAGTTGGTGTTCAAAAGGAGACCGGCCGGAGCGCGGCTGCCGTGCATTCGTTCTTTCAACGGTGAAGCGCGCGCCCGGCGGTAGAATATTCGTTTTCTTCGGGCAACCAGTGTTATGAAGGATACCGGCCGACGTACGGCCCCAGAATATACGTTTTTCATTCGGTTAGCTGTCCTCGGCCGAATTACGGCAAGCGAATGGCCACAGAATATTTGGCAACCGGTGTTCAAGAGGAGACCGGCCTACGGAAGGTATCTGGTTATACGTCATTTTTTCGGCAAACGGCATACAGCCGAACAACGGCTCGTACTTGGGCGCCGAGAATTCATGCACAGACGTGTTTGGAAGGAGACCGACCGGTTTTTTCATAGGGGGAGAAAAAGCCGTTAGGGAGCCGAACGACGGGGACGCGTTTTTTATCCGCTCCGTGTTTCTACGTTTTAAATGAACGAACATCGTTTGTCACACAGTAATGAGTGTTCTCGGTGAACGGGCAAGGTGCAAGGACTCACTGGACATTAGCAGGGAACCTTTTAGGCCATCGAAATGTCATTTATTGCCACAAGAAGACTGTGCCACACCGACGGGTGAGCTAAGCCTCGCCAGTCATCGCCGCTACCACGCCTCTGCCGCCGGCTTAGTAGACGCATCAGCTCGAGGCTATTCGCCCCCTCAAGAAATGGAGAGCATTGGAGACATCGACCCGGCAGAGATGTCCGATCCGAGATGGAGATGGTTCACCAAAATAACTGGCCTTCAAGGGCGTCGAGCAAGCGGCCACCACGCAGGAGCTAAATCGCCACCATGTCAAGGACTCCCCACCAAAGAAAGGCAAGTGCGAGCAAAAGCGCAAGTTATTCTGCTTACAATTAAACTGCGACAAGCAATGTTGCACTATGTTGTTGGTGATAAACGTAGAAGAGACTCGCTCGTGCATTGGTAGGATCAGCTTCATGCCCTGCACTATGTTACTTCATGGGATTTTACGACTGCCTATTTAGAAAAAAAAATATTTTAAATTTGCGATAACAACAGAGCCTTGTCACTGACGAAGCCTAGCTGTTAATTTAGTTCCGATGTTTGAAGGTGAGCTTAGCTACTCTTGGGATATGACTCATTTGGTTAAACATAATCGCCAGCATCCTAGCAAACACGGATTTTGTCAGGATTTTCTTGCTCAACGCAGATTGTTGAGTTCACGCACGATTTGGCTCTTGCAATAGATAAGCTTAAAGTGGTTGACTGTATATTCTTGGACTGCAAAAAAGCAAATGATGGTGTTCCATATCACCTTCTGCGTGGTACATTTCATCCTATGAACTAAATGAATCCGTTTTTGCATTGTTATTACTATTGGCCCTATAGGTTTGTTCAAAAGTACTGTGTAGTTTACCGGACTATAGCGAATGAACGTGATTCAGTATACCTGCAGCTTTATTCTAATTTAATAATATCCTGGTGTGCTGATTCAAAAAAGTTTTTGGATGTTAAACAGTGTGTTAACGGCACCTTTACAAGAAAATCTTCATTCCAATTGAATACGTATACCGTAAATTATGCTGCTGTGACAACGGCCGAGGAATATAAATACCTAGGAGTTTATTTAGGTAGTGGTTAATGGTTAAATAGGCAGGTTCACACCATAAAAGTTACGGCTGCATATGTTTTTGGCTTTATGAGACGAAATTTCAGTGAACCTCCATCTAACTGAAAAGAACAACCGTATTTCACTCATGTGCGCTCAATCTTGGAGTACTCATGTGTTTTCGTGGATCGGACACCAAAGAGCTGGTTGATACGTTCGAAAACATACAGAATATGTCAGTGCGATTCGTATTAGGTAATTGGCACGCTCAACTTAGCATGAGAGATAGTAAAAGTAAACTGAAATGGCAGGACGTGAAAGATCACATACGAAACACACAGGTTGAACTTTTTTCGTAATATCTATCATTCGAAAACTGGAGTAGAAGGGGAGAAGTATGTCCAAGCGCCATTCTACATATCGCAAAGTGGGACCGCTAGCTTAAAGCAAATTAGTAACTTTCCTTTAAAGGTGACACCTTGCGCGATTCATTTTATTTTACATCAATACTGCAGTGTAATTATCTTCCACGTATGATTGCATGAACTATTTATATTGACGATTTTCAGCGCGCTTTGTAGAATTATTTTGTTATTTTGTCTCATATTTAATGCTTAGTGTTATGTATCTCCCTTCTGTAATGCATGCAAAGGCAAGCAGGCATCAAATAAATAAATAAATAAATAAATAAACCAATGAATAAATAAATGAATAAAAATAAATAAATAAACAAATAGATAAATAAATAAATAAATAAATAAACTTCCAGAGGCGCAAGTTTGCCTCCGACGGGTTGCGAACCCTACGCATTCAACCTTAACCAATAAAATATTTATTGCCCTATTCGTTGCAGTATGCAAGGTTTCCTGTATAAATGCTACCATTGCCACGTTATTGGTTTGAAACAAATTATGTAACTCTAATTTTACGCCTTTCCTTGCGTGAACACAAAGGGATACAACTGCAGCCACCTGAAGCAGGGCGTCATTCGCAACGCGTCTAGAATTTTTTGAACGTAGTATGACATTAGAAGAAAATTAAGCTTTTTTGGACTATTAAGTGGTGTGGACGTATACTCATAAAAACAACATTAAAATAGATTCAAAATGAAAGTACCTGTTCGCTCCTTCTTAGGATCAGCCCTGCGCAAGATCATCAGAAAAGTTGATCGAGTAGAAAATGTCCTTGCAAGAAAAATGGGCAAAAACTGGACATACTTTTTTGTGAAGGAGCTATTTGAGACCCAAAACGCTTCGTAAAGGCATTCACGCCGGTTTTATATACATCAAAATTAGTCAAGCAACTGTTATAAAAATAGTTTGTGTAGTCATAGCATGAAAGTGTTCCGGAATATTGCCCTAAAAAAATTGGACAGAAGCGGCGCAATTTATCTTCTGAAATTCAACCCACTAAGTATGCGCCCTCCGCCGCCCCCCTCCCCCCTCCTCTTTCCCCGTTTATTACAGGTAAGCCGCCCCACAGACGATATCAGGACCTGGACAATACATCTATTCAAGCTCTACAAAGAACTGAATATTTTCTGTGTTCGGCAGTAAATGAGGCACAGCAATTAAAGGAACGACAATTGGTGAGCACTGTTTAATAAATGAATTTCGCTGTCAACTGAGGCTGGTAATTAAGCAAGGCTGCGCTGAAAGCTTGACGGGTGGTGGTTGCACGCGAGCTCACTTTGATGTGGCTGCATTGGACCCAAAATGCTGGGTTTGTGCTGCTTCTGCACTGCTCGAATGAGTCATCTGCTTGCGTGACATGCAGTGACCGGCCTCAGTACAGTTAACGTACTGTGGCTGAACTCCAATGCCCGTGGCACGGCCGTATTTCCGGTTGCTGTAGTCCGGCTGGAGTCCGACGACCGCATTTCGGCTGTCCTCCGGCGGCCGTACTTCGGCCGTACACGGGTGGCTTTGGAATGGCCGGAGCCCTACGGCTGGAATCTGGCCCTATGACCGTAAGCCGGTTGACTGGCCGACGGAATCTGGCCGTTGGACAGCCATTGCAGTACGGCCGTATACGGCCAAAAGGCCCACATTTGAACATGGGCCGAACATGGCTGCCGGAAAACGGCCGGACAGAAAATCACCGGCCAAAGTACACCGGCCTGTTTTAGGCCGAACAGTCTTGTGCTGCCTGGGCTAGAGGACGGCCTTAGGTAGAGGCGTGTAGCTTTTTCTACAAAAGATATCGGCGCAACCGCAAAAAAACATTAGTTGTGGACGTTCTTTCGTGGATGCGAAAGTCCTAGCCTCTATACCCTATACTAGTTATTTCACCTACTTGATGCTGTTGATCTGATATAGTGTTCGTGACCGGGTGGAAAGGCTAATGCCGGGTGTACATTGAAATTTAGGCTATTGTGTATTCAGGCGATCTTCATTATTCGCCCCTAAATAATAGACGTTCTCGCTTTCTGTCCACGTAACTCGATTACGATGTCTGCTGGTTGGCTGAAGAAGCCATGACGAATGTACAAATAGTAAAGCTAATAAATCTTTGTTTAACCTGCGCGCCAAACACTGCGGAGGTCTTCCATAGAGTCCCACCCTAGCCGTAGCTCCTCACGCAAAGCACGCTCCTTAGTTTAAAGACACAATTACTGCCGCCTGTACTTCCGATGCCTTGGTCGTAAATTGTGTTCATGTATGGGGATGCATGTGCTTTTGTGTGCGTGCGTGAGTGTTCGTGTGTGTGTGTGTGTGTGCGTGATTGCGTGCGTGCCTATGAGCGCGTGTAGTGCGTGCGTGTGCGTGAGTGCGTGTGCGCGCGTGCGCACCCGCACTACTACATTGTACTTCGTGATTCCCCGCACTTCTCATCCATCATCCATTCTTCATTTTCAGTTTCTTTTGTTGGCCGTTTTGTACTTCCAGGGCACCACCCAAGAAGGGCTAGTTCTGTAGGTGGGCGCTCCCACAAAATAAATAAATAAATAAATAATAAAATAAATAAATAAATAAAGTAAAAAAATTACACCACACCCCCGAAGGGAACTATTTGGTGATGAAAAGCAGAATTGTTGGCGGTCATTCAGTTCATCGGACGGTGCAGCGTGTCTAAACCGAATCAGCAACTGAGGAAGCGGCGCGCGGACCGGGTTTATTATATAGAGCAGATGGAGTGGAGATGAGGAGATGAGAGAGGAGACGCGCATGCGCGCTTATTGCGCAGCTGGCGTGTTGTCGTTATGTAGAGTGATCTCGTGTTTAGTAGCGCCAGAGGGAATTCCACGTCCGGGTCCACACTGGTTGCAAAGGCACGCAAGTACTGTTGTGTTACGGTGAGTAGGCGGTGGTGCTCGAGGCGAAGAAACTCGTCCATCATGTTCTTGTCGATGTTGTCTCTGTGGTAGAATCGGTACTGTCCGTCAGCGTTGGTGAGGTAAAGGTCGTCGACGTTGGTGCACCGGCTGCGAGCAACGTACACGCCCTCGTCTTCGCAGCTTTGTCTTCTTGTCCTTCTTCTTCAGCGGTTACCCTAGGGGAAGATGACGACGGTGGTTGAACGCGAAGCTATCTCGTGATGGATTCTTTGGTTCGCCAATCTCTAGGGGCATCCCGCAAAAGTCATCATCAGAAGCGCTGCGGACAGGGCGAGAGCAACGCACACGCCCTCCTCTTCGCAGCTGTTTCTTCTTCTCCTTCGTCGTCTTCAGCGGTTCTCCTTTGGGAAGATGACGACGGTGGTTGCACGCGAAGCTATCTCGTGATGGATTCTTTCTTTGGTCAGTCCCTAGGGGCATCCTGCCAGAATCATCATCATAGGCGCTCCGAACGGAGCACGGACGCGGGACATTCTCCTGAACAAGAGACGCTAACATCCTCCTCTAAAGTTTTCAGTTCGTCGTTTCCGTTCACGTTCAGCTTCGCGTGCCTTCGTTGTATCAGTAGCTTCTTGACCTAGTTTTAATTAGTCAAGGATATAAGGCGCGTTCGTAGCACTTGCTCCTGTCTCGGTTTTGTAGCGCAGTGGGAAGAGCGCCACGTACCTCGCGTTGCGGCCAAAGAGGCGTGGGTTCGAAACCGGATACCGCTAACTATTTCTTTTTTATAGTGTAGGAAGAGAGGTGCAGACAACGGGCATACGCCGGACATACCCCCAAGCAAGAGATGCTTTGCATTTAAAAATAAAAATAAAAAAACTTCTTTCACTAAAAGTAGCAGAGTGGGTCCCTAGAGAAAAGCAGCGTGGCAGGGGGAGATAGAAAATGACAGATGAATCAAGTAATCGGTGAAAAACTTGGGTCGCAGTTAGCGCAGGACCCGGGTAATTATAGAGTAATGAAAGAGGCTTTTCCCCTGCAGTAGGCGTAAATAGGCCGTTGATGGTGATGACGGTGGGTTGAGGATTCGTGTGCAAAAACCGTCTGTTTAATTAGGCCAGTTTAAGTAGTATTGAAATGAATAGCATTTATGTGTAACAGGAGATATTATGCTTTGCCCATTGGTTTTCTGTTCCTATTGTATATTAGCTAAATGCATTTCAGCTCTCATTCCGGGCGCCTAACAATGGTGTCATTGTCGCAAACTATTTTCATCGGTAACAATAAAGTACTCCGACGTGGACTTATCTTGAACGAGTTAGTGCTCTATGTAGTTATTTTATTTTCTTGAGTACGAAATTATGCAATTTTCTACTTTTTTATAAGCTCCATAATCACGAACCGCATCCGAAGGACTTTCTTTGATAGGACTTTTATAGCGAAATTTTGTATTCCTTATTTATAATGTGTGTACACGCCACAACCGCACAGAAAGAGAGACAACTTTGTGTTTAATATTTGGAATTGCTAGTAACTTGAAGAAAATAAAACGTTTCCTGTGATCTGATTGTCAGGTGGGTGTCTCCCGCTATGAATCCGACGGCTATCGGATAACACAATTTCCACAAGGCAGAAGCAGTTTGGATTATGAGAGTTATGCGTAGATATCCGAAATATACTGTATTTATTCGCCTAATGAACGCACTTTTTTTCCTGTAAAACACAAACAACTTTCGGTGTGCGTTTATTATGCGCGGCATTTTCTGGAAACTCTTCAGGACTGACGATAGAAGGTCGCCATGAAACAATGTAATGCATTAAATAACCTACCTTCCGCCGTAAATATATGCGTACACAATTGGAAAACACAGGGTTTTTACGAAGCTACACCCATCTTCGTTTGTCAACTGTTCCCTCCCTCAATTCTAAATATATAAATATCTACCGGCCTCAATGTTCCCATTCTCAACAGCGTACTCCACAACCTTTAACCTTAACTAGCCATGTTACGCACATTTTGGCCCATCTCCGAGCAAAAAAATTCCCGCGCCTTCCCGCGAGGGGAACACCAGTAAATGCAGAGCACTGGGGCCTCAGTACTGGTTGAAGGCAGTGTTGTTTCCATCGCTTCTTCCGTGATACTGGAGTAGCAGACACGAGTAAACGTGGGAGCAAGCGTCAACCAAGGAAGGAAGGAGCAACGCAGTGACTGAAGCACGAGCGACCGCTAGCCGCTTTATATTTGCAGCGCGCGCAGTAGAGGGAGAGCAGTACGGGGGGGAGAGCGCGCATACGCAATGAGCGCGCGCCCTTCCACGCCCCACCGCGCTGCTATCACGCGCCTGTTACGCCGAGACCACGACGGAGCGAACGGGCTGACTACGACGCATGCGCGCGCCAGCAGCTGTTCAGAGAGAGGAGGAAAGGAGGAGAGGCGCACCTGCTGCGTACGTGGAGCAGTGGACGCCGTCCGACGCAGGAAGAGGCGAGGCTAAGAAATGCTCTGCATTTAAAAGTGGAAGACAAACAGAAAAGCAACGAAGCAACGAACTTATCACGAAAAAATACACCTGACACGCTCAGCGGGCTGAGCCTACTGACGGTCGTAGTGATTAGCTGTCCCACGACGACACGCCAGATTGTTTGTTCGCTTTTACCACGAGAAATGGGTCTAGGTTGCATGCGCGATTGTCATCATCGGGAGCGAGTAAAGTGGTAAAGCTGCACTACGGTCATACGTTGGCCTTCATGGCTGGGAAGGGGGAGGTGCGTTTGTTATGAAGGGGAAAAAGAAATATAATTTTGATGACTATATTTCGGGGTGCGCTCATTATGTGAGTGAACACGGTAAGCACCCCTTCCTCTAATGAGACCGATGGTTTAACGCGAAGCTGTCTTCGTGCGAAATAATCTGATTCAACGACCCACGACTGATCCCACAAAATCCCACGACCGCGGAGAAACGCCACACTTGAAAGATTCGGGTTTAAATATAATTTTCGATAGAGGAAGGGGGTGGATAACTTATTTAATAGGCGTTATCTTCCCCAACTGATTCTGGATAACTTGTTTTTTGCAGAGGAGCTGTATATGTCTGTGTGTCTACACATAGCCTACTTGAATAAATCACCTTCCGTTAGTTCTTCTCAGCGCGCAGTTAATGTTTGTATTGGATGTCTTCGAGGTCCCGTAGTATGGATTTTTCTCGGATATTTTCCCGTCCAGTTTGAGACGCTTCTGGAGCCCCATTTCAGAAAACTTGGAATCATAGCTACTTCCGTCGCTTAGCGCACACGTGAGCACGCTTTCGAGGAGGAGCGCCTGGCGGTGTCCAGGGTTGAGCGTGGTGCTCCCAAAAAATACTTAAAAAACGGTTCACGTGCATCCACGCCCCAAAGAGGGTACGCGCATTACAGCTCGCGCTACACACGCCCAGTTCGAGAAGCTCTTTACCGGCTCTTCTAACGCGTGCACACGTTTTCTACTTTAGGAGAAATGTGAAAGACTGCGGACAAAATGATCAGTGGCCGCGGGTAATGAATGACGAAGACGACAGTATAGATGGATATGACGATGACTACTACTACCAGAGTGAAAAGTTACGACAAAAAAATTAAATAAACAATATAAATTGTAATGCAACGCGTTGTGGGTATTCAAGTCCTACGTGAATTACGCCTTCTCAGGGCCAATTTTTTTAACACATTCTTTCGTTTTTTGCTTTCCTTCATTTGTCTCATGGTCTGCGGTTTCTTCATACCAGCTTCCACGTACCAACAAGCTCTTCAACAAACGCTTCTATTTACTGGTCTATGTTGAGGTACCTCGCACGTAGTGTTGTGCATAGCTCATCAAGGTGCATCAGCTTTTCCGCTTTGAGCGACTTGCCGCTGCTGCATGCAGACCTACTCGATCACAGATTAAATAATATTTCTTTACGTTCTCTTTCTTCCAAACCGTGCGTTTTGCAAAGACAACAGAGTTCAATTGTGCCATATACTACATTCGTTGCCGTAGAAATAAATCATGGACTCCTACGTGTTTCACGCTTTCGTCAGCCCCAACCTGGAGGCGATATTTCCTCCCAAGATAGCTACAGACCGGAGCAATGCAGAACGTTTTTGAACGTGTTCATACCCACCGCCTTGCTTCCAAGCTGACTCGAAGGACACAAACCACCCTTATTTACGACAACAATATGAATTATTGAGATAAAAGAATATTTTACCTAAAAACAATTACGAGTGTCAACAAAACAGTAGAACTGCTGGGTCTCACTTATTTAGTTTGCACAAATGGCATGGTTCTATTTTTGTATTTTCCAGTTTAAAATTATTATCCGAACTAGATTTTGTTAACGAAATTGTTGGACGGTTCCAAGCGGCTGCTTGGCTTGTACAAACAGGGAAATAGAATGCTTAGACAGGGTAGAGAACTTGCCCCTACAGGGAAACGTGGACTGCATCCCAAGAGGCTGAGTTCGTGAGTTTGATAGCCAGCGCTTAAGGTGAGTGCTTCCCCTCCCCTGTTCTGCCATCTGCGCATTTTTTGGATGAGGCAATGAGCTCACGCAAGTATATTTAGTTACTTCTGTTAGTATAAGTCACCATCGCAGACACACGCACCTGACGATCTCCACCAGAACATTGGGTTTCTCATGGATAGCACAACTCCGCCCAAAAGCATTCTATTAGCTAACGTACCCTAATATCTGGACCTTCGGTGGACCGCTTTGGATATCGACAGGCGAAAAGGATGCAAACAAATGTATGCCCCCCAAATAGTAGTATCACATCGGCGCCATTCGCCAATTCAGGAGGATACCCTTGCCTAAAGGACGTCGCTAAATAAAAAAAGCTACTTCGATGGGTTTGCCCAGCTCGAGAAAAAGACAACAATATCCGTTTGTTCACCGTATCGCTTGTAACGAAAGACGTGGCAGCCGGGGCACCCACCTTTATGCGTGAGCACAGATGCTTTGGGCAACCGAGAAGGGAACTTCTCCTTGAATGAAAGTTACATTAAAGTATCCGCACGCTGAAGCAGTGCCGCCAAGTAGAGTTCTCTGATTCTCGTCCAGTGATCCGTATCATTGGAAATTGTTAAGGGCCCGAGTTCCAGTTTTACCATCTTGGTGAGCTGGGTGACTGAGTGCGCGAGCATAGCGCTGAAGAAAATCTAATTCACAACGGGTGCAAGAACCTCCATCGTCATAATAGGATCCAGAAGCGGCGACCTCTGCGAACCAAGTTGTACAGCCAGTAATTTCGGCGTGTCGAGCTGCGGTCGTACCTAGGGCACAAGAACTTTACTAGAATGAGAGGATGGTAAACTATGCGCCGTCTATGTGCTCTACTTACCATCATCCTTGGGCTAAACGATGTCAAATTTTTACACTTCATTTCTTACCATTTTATTTCGTAAATGGTCAGGACACACACCGACGACCTGATCGTTTACACCCGTGATCATTACTGTCTTTTAATTATTTTACGTTTATTTTTCTGAGATATATTACTACTACCTCTCACTTGACTTTGTTCAAGTAACTTTTTCGGGAGCTCTTTGCCCATTGTCGCTTTTGATCCACAAAAATTCAATCACAACCTTTATAATTATGAATAAAGGTAAACTCATTTTTATCACAGTAGTTACATTTAAATATAGTACTTTACTGTTCTGAAATTATAGTGAACAAACATAACTTGCATTTCCCACATGGCAACTACTTCGAAAAAAAACCCATCTTTTTCATTGAATGGCGCTTTTTGTGAATAAAGGATACGTACTTTGAGGTTCCCCCAACAGCGTTTTAGAGAAAATAAAGGGCCCAGTTTTAGTTGAAGCTTTATTTGCGGTAAAAATACTCCAAGTGCAATCTAGAGTATACTAAGGTACCGCTTTGAAGACGAGATGTGGCATTTAAAATAATTGAGACAAAGGTAGTGGCACTTTCGCAAGGTGTTGAATGTACATACGAAACCCCTTTAACCATACAATTTGGTATATAAAAAAATAACCAAGCCAAAAAGAGGCTTTTCGGGCACAAAATATTTGCTCCCATTAGAGATACTGGGCGAAAAGTATACACTCTAAACGATATAATAAATAAAGAACTCACCAACAGTTTTCTCGAAAGGGCACGGCCCCCGGTGTGTAAAAATGGTTCAAATGTTCCGCAGTATGAAAATAGTTTACGGCACCTTTGTAACTGCTGCTGTTGAAAGACCGATCAGTGCCTGATGCCAAAACTGTGTTCGTTCCGTGTTCTTCAGCTAACGGTCACCGAGAGTTCAAATGGCAACAATATTGCTTGCGCGGGTGTGACCATGATTACCGCCAGAGAAAGCGCTGTGTAAATGTGAACTTCTGCACACGGACATTTTGTTCGACCTTGATTGTGGTAGCAGATAATCAAATTGTCAGTCCTGCCCGTACTGTGGCTACAATACACTTTGTGTATTGTGTAATATCGTCGGAGGTCAGCAGCCTCGCCTTTCAGCGGCCATGCGAACGTCATAACCTGCTAGTGCAGCTTGCGCTCACCTACGACTGCTCCTTAAGCATTTCATACAACAAAAGTCATGTGGCTTGCTCTTCTGCTTTCTCTTTGCAGCCCTACCGAATATCACAGCTATGACGTCACTCTTTTTCACTCGTTTTTTATTCGCTGTCGCCTTATATCCTCTTTTCGGGCGGCTCTTCTGTATTCCTGTATGTTTTCCGAGCTCTGACTCAGGGGTCGCAGCTCTTTCTTTTAATCTCAGCAGCATAGACAATTATTCCTGGTAAGAACTGTGCTATCATAGTCTACACAAAGACAAATCAAATACAAAAATATTTTCAATTTTCTCAAGTATTGTTATTGTACAGACTTTCTTGACTCCCAATTTTTATGGTGGCAGACTTTATTTCATTTTACAAGTACGCATCATTTAGAGCGTCTACAACATTGTTTGTATGGCATATAAAGCCATCATAACAGCGCCAGCACAAATCTAGAGGGAACAGTTTCATAATGACTTCGGTTCTTCAAATCTGCGGATGGGCCGCACTACTTGTTGTTTGCTATGGGCACGACCACATGTTCAGTTGGCATCGTAAATACCCCATTCAATACGTGAGTAACCCTCGCTCATCTTTGTTTTTATTATTATATAGTCAAGAAATGTAATATGCCAATGTAGATGTCAAAATTGTATTAGCTTTCCTGGCTAAGTAAGCCAGAAAAGCTCATACTTTTTTTATTCCTAATCAAAATACTGATTTCTCTGTTCCTATTGGGCAAGTGCAATTGCGCTTTGATGGCTTGCTGTGGTAGATGAGTTTTAAAGCTTCAACGGTAAGACATCAAAAGTGCCAAAAATACTACCTTAAGATAGTGTGCATTACAAGCAAAACACAAATCAATGTATTACTGGGTTAAACATATGTTGAAGAATTCATACGATTGCGTATTTTTAACTACAAGTGCTTTGTCCCCAACTGTCTTGTTGTTTAGGTACCTTAAAAATAATTTTTTAGCATTTAACTGTCACATGAATATTTTGTGACACTTTGATACATAACAGCGCAAAAATTTTTTCCCTTACATAAACCATCCTTCACAACCTTACCATCAGTCATCCAATTGCTGTAATTTTGTTTTGTTACCATGCGGGTATGACGCGAAAGCACTTTTATGTTTTGAGCTCGCTTGGTTTATATTTTTATGACAGAAATTGTTATAGAAAATTGGACGCAAAGCTACTTTCGTAATTTTCGCAAATTTTGAGGTTCGGTATCTGGCTTTCTTTGGTATCTCGCCAAGTATACAGTAAAACATTTCCGCTTTTTAGCCAATTATCTACATCTGTAGTTTAAAGTCTTCATCTGGACACCTAAGAACGTAAAATAACACAATCATTGTTTGCGGCACCCAAGGCTGCGCGCGTTTCAAGCACTCGCAATAAATTGTAGGCATTTTTGTAGACTGTAGGCGTTTTTGTAGGCAAATTGTAGACTGCTTTTATTACGTTGCAACATATAAAATAACCATTAATTTTTAATAGGTCTGTGATATACTTCAAAGTATAATTTCGACATTTTATCATTTACTGTTGTGTTACAGGAGTGATTAAAAAATTGATTAAAAAAATTGCGCAGTGCGCACTATTTTCGCACGGCTGGAAACAAAAATGGAGATGGTGGCTCCTCTGCCTTCGCTGGAGACCAGGCTGGAGCATCGCACATGTATCTGAGAGCTTGCGACTGAAAAGTGTCTATTACTGCGGCTCCCAAATAGCTGCGTTCTCGGTATTTCACATCTACCCCAAAGTGGACCGCGTTAGTACGCGCTAGAATCGCAGTCAAGTCCAAAGCCAACGCCCGCACTCCGACCCATAGGAAGTCATGTGCGCCCGGAATGTGGTGATAGCTGGTTGGAAAAACGTCGGCTTCATATCTCTACGAAAGGAGGTTCGATTCCCACCACGAACGACGTCTTTTTTTTATTGCCTCCACAAAAAACTGTTCCCTGCCCCGTCTAATCCGGCACCAATCGAGACTTTGGGGTTGCTCAGTGGTTAGGTGGCCGGTATCACGGCGTAAACATCCCGAGTGCGGTTCCCTAGACCTCCCTAACAACCTTTTTTTCAAAGCTTCGAGGTTTTCTCTGCAGCGAAGGGAAAATGCTCGGACTAAAAAGGCCTGCTGCTAAAAGCACGGAGATTTATTCGCATACTGCTTTTTAGACATCTAAGTGAGTAGTGCGCCAGAAGTAAATATTACCTCGTAGGCCGTGACGTCATGTAAGCGGTGTAATAGAAAAAACTGCTCGCTACTTGTGTATGTTAAGAAAAACTTTCAGAATTGCTTTTTTTATTGTTTAAGAATAACGTGCGAAGCAACAACAAATAGGTTATATCAACAGGTGGACCGTATACACTCCAATGCCTATAAAAATTGTCCTCTACTTTGAAGTAAGCATCACGCAATCTGAATAGTTTAAGACCATAGAACGATTTCATCACTTTGGAGAGGCCTCATTTGTCTACAAAAAAGATTTTAATGTTTGCAGCATCCCGCAGAACATAGACGTTTTCGAAAAAAAAAACTTGTTGCTTTGATTTTTTACAGATTTGATTCTATTAGGACAGTTCAGAGTACTCTTCCACGTAAATTAGCTTGTACACCAGCCTTGACGTTTCTAGGTACGGAGTTTTACTCTCGTTGATGATCATTTGTCAGTAGGTCAGTGTATCAGGCGCATGTCCTAAGGATAAAATTGACACTGTATTGTTCCTGGTATTTTTTATTTTGCAAGTGAGCAGGTTTATGTTCTTGTAAATGCGTCTTTTTAGGTGCAATGGTAACAATTAATACCACTACATTTGCCTGGAAACACAACGCCGCGGCAACCGGTTGTTATTATGTCACATTTTGTTCAGGCAATGCTTATGGCGCGAAGTTAACATTGGTTATGGAATAGAGTACGTCCTCAGAAAGCACATACACTATTATATTGCGAAAATATCCGCAAAACAAATACCCAGGCATGGCATGTATGCAGCAGGGTGAATAGCCAATATTGCGCGACCTCGAGTGTAACAACTCAAGTAAATCACTGAAGAAGGTTGTTATAGGACACGGGTTTATGTGAATGCTGGTAATACACAAAAAAAAATTTATTGAAAATGAGAACATGCAATAAAAAACTGCAGCATACGGGCTGACAGCCTCTATAGGCTGCCATTATTTAAGCATCTTGAACTGGTCAAGCCTGTCTGCTTTCGCAAAAACAAGCCGCTCTGTAAGCACACGTCACTGAAGCAACCTTTTCGGATTACGAAAGGGTCACAGTCACGGATGAAGCTTGGCGGTGGAATAAACATTCGCTAGGAGCAGACGCGGTGGAGCATACTCACGAGTAGTGCCGTCCAAGCTGAACAGTTATGCTGTAATTCTCACTCGCATGACGATGTCTCGCGCGGTCGGAAGCGTTGTGTATGGGTCAGCCACAAAAACAGCACTTAAAATGCTCGACCCAGTGCTTCACCTGGGGCTTCGCCTGTCTTGTGGGGCATTCCGTACCAGTCCGGTCCACAGTCTTTATGCTGAGTGCGACAAATGGTGCTTAGCGTACCAGCGAATTTATGTTGATCTTCTATATGCCTCCAAAATCTCATCAATGAATAACCATCCTTTTAAACCGGTTTTTAATGATACGTCCACAACTAAACTCTTTTTAAACCGCCCATCAATTTCTCTTCCCTTCTCGCAGATAGTGAGGGACGAGGTGACTATGCATGAGGTCTCCTTCTTAGACACATTCAAATCATCCCACACTGATCTTGTAGCACCATGGCATCTCCGTCCTGTCTCATGTGATCTGTCTTTCTACGATACAATAAGAACAAGACACCAAGAAGTGGGATTTTGCAGCATTTCATGTATCTGCAGGATAAATACAGGGCTGCAGAGTTTTTCAGTGATGCATCTAAAACGTCCACTGCGGTGTCTTGTGCTGCGCATGGTCCCAATTTCGAAGCATGTAGAACAATGAATGTTAATACAAGTATTTTTGCGGCAGAAGCATATGGCATATTTCTGGTTGTAAGTCACATAGTTCGACATCATATTCCTACATTCGTCATTTATACAGATTCGCTGAGCGTCGTCCGTGCATTATCATCCGGAAAGTCATAAAAAAACCATGTCATTAATCTTGTCTTCAAAACAATTATGGTAGCTTATTTCTCAAACCTTGGGGTGACTGTGTGTTTGGTGCCAGGCCACTCTGGCATTGGCGGTAATGAAGTGGCGGATGAAATGGCCGCCAATGCTGCACTCCCAAACACAGTAGACATGGCAACACTACCTTACACAGACCTCAAGCCACACATTAGACAACAACCCCGTAAAACTTGGCAAGCAGACTGGAGCGAACAGACAGACAACAAACTAAACATAATAATACCACACTTGGCATACGTTCGGCATACGGCATACGTTCCCAAGATGATTTCATTTTTTTGCATTTCTTAAAGGTGCATATGTTGTGCAATACATTTTTAGTACCGAAGTGATAAGGAAAGAAAATTTCCTTATTGTTCGTCATAAATTACAGCAGGGGTTGCCAAAAGATGCCGAATATCGACCATGTTTTATAAAATCGTTGCACAAGTGGCAACCTTCATTCTACGCAACCGCCGAGATAGGCTACGGTTCTCAGCAAATGGAGTTTCTGCAGCGTTTATTGAATCAGCTTTCATGGAAATTGACAAAAGGGAACACTAAAACAACTTCTTCCGAGATTACAATTGATAACAGCATTTAAAAATGTCTGAAACTGAACGTCTACTCTCCATTGATAACCTATTTAATTGCCAAGACACGAAGGTGCAGCTGGCAATGATAATTTGGTCTCTTCAAACGTTTTATCTTAAGTTTAAAAATAAAACTTTGATTGTCAAATATGAAGACGTACTCACAGCTTTAGCATGTAGAATCACTGTATAATTTTTGGGTATTTTTAGAATGGCAAAGCTCTATGTACAACAAAACATTTTATCTGATTAAAAATGATTTGGTAAAACATCGGAATGGAGATTTCCTAAATTGATGTTAATACGATTAGCTATGATGACATTTTCTGTCAAGTAAGTGCACAAAAGAAACCCCGTTTTTGTAGCAGAGTAAAAAGTTTAAATTATGTCGCTAAACAAGGTTGTCGGGAACATCAATAAAAACTTCAGCAGGTGTGCAGTCACGAGTAGTAAAAATGAGGTGTCTAAAACCAACGAAGGGCAGAAGAACACTGTGTACTTGTTTTACTGATCATTTGTTTCTATATTTACATTTTTAGTTCATGACAGAGCAATCAAGGATCTGGTTTTACGCTACATCAAGATTGTCTGGGGATACCGAGTGCATGTTCGACACTGTGGAAAATGCAACACAAACAGGCGTTGCTTTCGTTCGATCGCGAGTGAACAGGAGCTATTTATTCGATCAAGAGTGAGTGCCTAATATTTGCTATTACTAGGCAGAACGTATCTCACGTCATTGCAAAAGATTCTAAAATATAATTTATACACCATGTCTGCTAAAGGTTCTACAGTTTCCAATGAGTACAGATAGGCTTTACAGATTTATAAAAAATTAAAATCAATTTTTAGTAAAGTTGCATATTTAAAAATATTTATATAAACCAGATATACCTGACGAAAAAATACGCCCATTTTAGTGAATAACCAGTACAGCAGGAGACCAATATCATAAAATTTTGAATCAAGGTGAAGAAAACCGGAGGTAAAATTTTTCAGAAACGTGTGCATGTAGAACAGTGGTCATTAAATAAAGTACGCCTCGAGTTAAGGCT
>JABSTR010000054.1:0-16223 GCA_013339765.2 Haemaphysalis longicornis
CAGCGCTGCGTCCGAGAGTGCTGGAAATGGCATTTGAAATCTCAAATGTCTCTCTCGGTGCTCATTTGGCTCAAATGTCATTGAGCCAATGGCATTTCAAAACCTAGTGTAGCAGCACAACTTGGCATTTGAGTCAAATGACATTTGGTTCAAAATGACAATTAGACCCCAGTGTAGCAGGGTATAAACCTTTTAGATGCGCAGTGGAGTCTGGGTGAGCGCAGGATTCCGCAAAACATCTGCAGTGACAAACTTGATATCCACATTTTATATTTTGGGAGGGAAAGAGAGCGTGGGAAGAAGGAGGGGAAAGGTGCAGCGCTGAGCCGCCACTGGCCCCTATGGTCAGTGAGAGAGAGAGAGAAGTGAACTTTATTGAAGTCTCCGGCGGAGGAAGCAGGGTGCCATGCAGGGCCCTCTTGCTACCTGACTATGTGGGGGCAGTCATCAAGTCGTGTCCCGTCGCTTACGTCGGGGAATCCAACGCTCTCCGCGAGGCTTCAGCCCCTGGATCGCGTCGGATGCATCCCTGCGCGTTTGGCGAGCGAGAGCTGCCTCGATCCGCTGGACCGCCTGTAACTGTTGCACTGAGTCCTGTGCTAACACGGCTCTAGCAATGTCCTTCGGCAGCCTGCCTGGGTAGGCAGCCGCCTCTTCTGGATTCAGTTCCCAATCCCACAACACGTGAGTTAGCGTAGCAGTAGCACTCTTACACACACTGCACTTTTCGCTGTCGTAGACGTCGGGGCACATGTAGCGCGCGAGCGCCGGCGTGAGCACCGAGTTCGTTTGCAACTGTCTATAGAGCACCGCCTGTTCCCGCGAGAGCAGCGGGTGCGGGCCCGGCATAGAGCGGCGTGCGCTCCGATACCAGTCCAATACATCCGCGTAGCTCGTTACAGGCTCGGCGTTCTTCATCGTCGGTATAGTGCCTAGAATATACTGGCATATTCTAGGCACTATATCGTCGGAGCGAGCGGTTGTCTTCGCCGTCGCTGGCGTCGTTCGCAGCAGCTTGCTCCTCCGCAGAGACGAGGGACGGTGCTGCCACCACGCGGCGAGTGAGTCCTCGCGCGGCGGCGTCCGCCGTCTCGTTGCGGTTGGGGAGGACGCCGCAAACTGTAAGCCTGGTGCGCCGGGAACCAGCGGAGATGAGTCCGCAGTCTCTCGTCGCACTGTCTGACACCGCACTTCACAACGCGCACTGCACTAGCACACAGTGTGCTACGCCCCTGCCCAGAATTACCGTTCCGTGTGCGGAAATACAGCATGGCGAGGTAGAAATTATCCCTGACGAGGATTTCGCCCACAGTGAGACAACTGGTGTTCGTGCCTTCACAACTGCGTACTTCTGGTAGGAGGTTTTTTTAATAGTCATGCAGTAAAGCTTGTTTTGATATTAATTGTTGAAATCCTATGTCGGCATTGAGGGTGAAAATTATTGTCATTCCACGAAGTGAAAGTACGCTTCGTATAAACGTACGTACTTTCACAGCTGTCGTATTGTTCATTAAATTGTCCTGCTACCGTTTATTGGATTGCTTAGAGAATCAAATCAATCAAATATATAATAATTTTTATTCACATCGTTCTGTTCTGCACCCCTGTATCCTCGGGGGTGCCCCAAGGTAGTGTGTTAAGTCCCCTCCTGTTTCTGATTTTCATGATTTAGCAGAAGTTGTGAGTGATGTTTCAATAAATTATTTGCTGACGATTGTGTAGTCTTTAAGGAAATATCGTCCAGGAATCACGACGTACTACAAAATAATCTTTTGGCAATTAATGATTGGTGTGATCGATGGTATGTTGCTCAACAATGAAAAAAACAGTATTGCTGCGTGTAAACACGAAAGATGCATCCAAGCAACTTTTTTTATATCTTAAACCAATGTAATCGCAGAAGTTCGAAAATATAAGTACCTTGGTGTTACCCTATCTTCTAAACTCAATTGCTCCGATCATGTATACGATGTCTGTATATCGTCTCTTCGTAAGCTCTGGTATCTGGGGCGGAAGCTCAAAATGCTCCAGCAAACACTAAGCTTATGGCGTACAATGCATGTGTTCGAGCGAAATTAGAATATGCTTCAGTGGTTTGGGTCCCTTTACTATAAAGCCATTTCTCAGTTAGAGAAGGTGCAAAGAAAGCCGTCCGATTTATTTACGGGAAATACAGCAGGCATGACTCACTATCTATTTTGATGAAAGAAAATATATTCAAACGTTCGATGATCGCAGACGGGTAAGTCGGCTGATATTTCTCCATGATTGCTTGTCAGGCAAAATAAATACCTCTTCTGGCAGCGTTAAACACGAGTAACTAGGGCTACGAGACGCACTCATGAATTCGTATAACACCTATTTTCGCTCGAACGGTTGCCTTCAAAAACAGTTTTTCCCCCAGGACGTTTGAGATTGGAATTCTTTACCTCTTGATGTTTTAAAAGCAAAAGATTTGCAGAAGCGTTACAGCGTCATCTTTTTTCAAATTAATGTGTTCTATCGTGTTGCTTTTGTATTCATGTGTAAAAGATGCAGGGTACCATGAATTGTTTCTGATATATTTTTTGCCTGTGTTCCCTTTCGTACTTGATTCGTACCTATGTTTTGTATAAGCCCTCCTGCTTGGGTCATTCTTGACCTGCAGTATCTGTAAATAAAAAATATAAAAATCTCCGCGATATTGGGAGCACGGACGAAAAGCCTTCCCAGGATCGGCTTGACTAGGTCCGCAACACCACTCAGGAAACTAACAGCCCCATATAGTCAACCAAAGTTGACTATACAGCAGAGGGGACAGCGGTACTCATCGGTACAGTGGTAATATTAGAAGAATAAGAGGGAAAAGAACACCAAAAAATTACGCCCACCTCCCCTCGCGGGAAACCCTGGTGTGATGCGAACGCTGAAGGGGGTTCCATTGTGCGTTTTATTGGGTCGATTACTCGAATTGCGTGAGCAATCGTCGGGTAATGCGAGAGAGAGAGAGAGATAGGAGAGCAAGCGTAGCGCGGACGACCGTCGACTGAGCGACCAGCCCGAGGTCGGGCACTCCGCTTACATGCGCAGCGCGCCCGAAGGAGAGGAGACCGCGGAGAGAGAGGGCGCTGAACATGCGCACAGCGCGCTGACGCCCGCGCGCAGACGCCGCCCGCCGGCGGAGTGAGAGAGCGCGCCGCACTGAGCGCGCCACAAATGTTGGGGGAGAGGGCGCGCTGTCTCGGCGAGAGGAGAGGGGGTGAGCGGAGGAGAGACGCAGCTGTGCGGACGCGGACGACGACGACGCAGGAAGGACAGGGCCGCCGACATGAATGCTCCTCTCAGCGTTGCATCTAAACAAATCCCAAGTGCAGACTGAACTCGCCACAACCATCAACCACCACGCGGAACGCACGCCGATCGACGACGCCCGCGCAGCTCCCCTGCCGTGGTTGAACCGTGGCGACACTGACCGGAGCGGGCGGAAACTATAATGGCAAACTGTTCGCATGGCGACCGCAGTGAATCATCCCCATCGCGAGGGGCACGATCAAATGCAGAGCATTTCCGGGGGCGCACGACGTTAAGTAGTTTGCGTTACGTTATGTTGTTGCACTTGTGGCAACTGCTGACGAGAGAGCGCTCGTCAGCAGTAATTTGAATGAGTCAAGGATAAAAGGCGCGTTCATAGCCTCCCATTCTGTGTCGGCTTTGTGGCGCAGTGGGTAGAGCACCATGTACATTGCGTTCCGACCCGCAGGGTCGTGGGATCGAAACCGGGCGCCGGATGGTATTTTTTTTATATAGTGTAGGGGGAGGGGTGCGGACAACGACTACGGACGACTACGGACGTCAACGCGGGTGACATCGTGAGTTACTGAAATGCTCTGCATTTAAAACAACGTAAACAGCGACAACCAAGAGTAGCCAGAACTTATACAACCAACAAAATAATCGGTACAATCTTTCACCTTCTTTACACTCTTACATGCTGTTACAATTGATACGGTAAAAAAGTTTAAGCGGAAAGACACACGAGCACACTCAAATAAAAAAATGAAACACGAACTGACGTTAAAGAACTGATGAATTTAGTAGCGATGTCAACATGTGCCGAGCATTTTATCTTCGTATAGGTTGTATTCGTTGAAAAGTTTAGCCGTCAGTTTCTTCGCTTGGCAACCGTGGAAACGTCCAAAGGCATGGCCGATGCGCCACACTGCGCCCGCACGCCTAAACAAAAAAAAAATTTACACCATCTTCCCACGTGGGAACCCTGAGGAGATGCAAAGCCGTGGAGTAGTAGCGTGTTAATTGGTTGTTAAAGACACGTGTAGTAGCGTATTAAATGGCTTCTTATTTATCGAGTAGTGGGGAACGTTTTGCGGCTTCTCGTTCTCGAAGCGAGGAATCCGCTGTTCGACGCTGGCGTTTCGAAGCGTTGTAACGTGCTGAACGCCACCTGGATCACCTACTCGCCGCTGGCGTTTCAAAGCGGCTTCTCGTTCTCGAAGCGAGGAATCCTGCTGCTCGACGCTGCGTTTACGTTCGGCGTCGCAGAGCTCTCCTCTTGCAGCCTTGTCTTCGGAGGGTGCTCGCGGTTCTGACATTGTGCTGGCTGGCACTAGTTGAAGGTGTGCCAGCCAGTTCGCTGACGGAATCGTTGGCGTCCAGTTTGCAGTCATCGGATGGCGCAGTACCGAAGAAGCAACTGAGAGAGCACGGACGGGTTTATTTGCAGAGCAGAGGAGTGGAGAGGAGGAGCAGCGCGCATGCGCGTGATTGGACAGCTGGTGTGCAGAGGGAGAGGAGGAGCAGCGCGCGCTAGTGCACAGGTGGTGTGGAGAGGAGGAGAGAGAGAGCGCCGTTATCGCAGCTGTTGTGGAGAGGAGGAGAGGTGCGGACGCCGGACAACGGAGGGTTCACTAAGAATACTTAGGCATCTAAAACAGCAGCGTGCGTCGTCGGTTCCGTTTCAACCCGATTCTCAATGGGGCGTCAACAGAGATGTTATTAATCGCACTCGCATTGGACTCGAGGCAATACTTTGCATTCGGCGAGGTAGAGTTTATAACGTGCAACAGAGTCATGTGCTTAGCACGGACAAGTACCCCCATCCCGCAGAGTCCCGCCGATAACGAGTGACGGCGCGTTCACACGGTTGCCTGCGTACGTACCTCGTCAGTGAATACAAGCAATAGTTTGTGCGTGCACGAGGTGTTTTCCAGGGTTCTTCAGGGCGCGTGTGATAGTTGGTGTTATTCGCGGTCAGGTTATACAGCTGTGCGATAAAGTTGGTCCTCTTCTTTTGCCCTGTAATATAACGCTTAAGTAAAATATTATTGTGAAGAAATCCAACTTTAAGAATGCCATGCTTCGTGAAAAGTGGTTCCGTGTGGGCATTAAAGGGTGCGTTAGAGACGGCGCGCACAGCTTTTTTCTGCAATAGGAGTAGCCTGTTAATATTTGAAATAGTGGTGTTTCCCCAAATCAGGTGACAGTAGCTAATCTGTGAAAGAAAAAGTGCGTTGTATATCACGTTTTATTTTGGTCGGACGAAAAGTTCGGAGACTTCTTAGAATGCCAACAACGCGCGAAATCTTGTTACTGATACTTTCAACATGCTTATTCCATGTCATGTGTTCATCAAATATCGCTCCAAGGCTTTTGGATGTACAGACTATTTCAATGGCGGAATTCCCAATATGGAGGTAGTCACTGATATTTAGGATTCGATTTTTGGCTCTGAAAATCACGGCCTTAGTTTTGGAGGTATTGATAGCCACTGAATTTAATTTGCTCCATGTGTTAAATTTATCCATGTGTATACTACTGGCTGTGTAGGCACTTTTATTGTGAGCCCAGTGTAATACACCAGAATTACAGACTGTTTCTCAGCGGTGACAGCTGCGCCGCTGACCTCATTCTGGGCTCCGAATCAACCTCTAACACCTAGCTTTAAGAAACTGAATAGGATAATATTCGAGGTTAGAGCGTTACACGCTTAAGAGTAAAAACCGTCTTAAGAATGTTTGTATAGTTTCTTGGCAAGTTGCACTTGTGTAACTCATGAGGGAATAATGAAACCATAGGAAGGAAGGTCAGAAAAGCACCGCCTGTCGTATTTTTTCGCGTGTCCTTTGCTCCTACAGGGCTATTGTTCCGCCATTTTGCAGTTGTCGCAGTTGCGATATATCTTGAGCTACAATACACACCTTATACACAATACACAAATGGGGCTATATTCAGCGAAGACATTGTAGGCTTGCGAATGCCGTACGAACGAAGCTCCAAAACGGATTTACGAAAATAAAACTACCGAACTGGCTTTTTAAAGCACTTCCATGTGCTGACACAATATCCTTTGTCGGATATTCCTATACTCTGTGCTACTCTATAACGCATGTCCGGGGGGAAATGTTAAACGCTGGAAATACACGTCCCTTGGGAATTGAAGTAAAGAATTAAAGGCTACCACCTAGGTTCATCCAAACGCAAATAAAATATTACGCGTAGAACAACAGGAAAAAAGAGAGACCGTGCAAAAAGCATGCGCCATTTTCCGCTATTTTTAGAAGAAAAAAAAGAAAAGTCTTTATTCGAGCTTTTTTTTTGCAATCAAGAAACAGTGACCATCTGGAAGCATAGCCATCTGGCTTGAAGGTAGGCCAATGTAAGATTTCAGGTTTATTTCGAGGGAGAAGCATTAAATAAAAAATAGCAGCACGTATGCAAAACAGGTGAACGAGTTAATCTCCCTAAATTGCAGGAGTACACGTGAAAAACATGACTGGAGTGGTGAAACTGAATGGTGATAGTGGTTTGCACACATACATACATATTCAGTGTAACAGAGGAATCGCGAAATAATCTTAGATACATTTTTAGAGAAACAAATTACGCTCAATAACACGCACCCAAAGAATCTATAGCGAAGTAATTGCTCCAAGGAGCTGGTGTTCGAAAATATAGTGGTTGGTTAGGAGCTTGTCGTCAAGGGCGCATACCCACGCGGAAGATTGGCCAAGAAGCTGTCTGCCAAATTAGGATGACTGTGTGCGCTATCGTCGTCTTCTCGTCTTTGGCTACGCGTCAATAAACACGTGATGTTCGATGGTGTACCCGACGGGCTATGGTGTCTCGTCTTTTCGCAAGAAGATGGCCGGAAATGATGCGACTAATGATATCCTGAAGACCACCGAAGAAGTAGTCCCCATGACTGAAGCAACAGCCGGCGCTTCCAACAACGTCTGCAGTCAAGAACCGACGCTTTTATCCGAAAACAAGATTCACATTGTCTCCACCTCAAAGCACAGGTGTGCGGCGCGATTGTTGAATACGCTGCGTCGATCCCGCGCCCAAGCCCTCCCGAGAATGAATGGACACAAGCGCAAGCGGCCCACCCTTCGAGCCAGCGTGACAAAGGCGATCGGCGACAGCAACGCCTTCTTTGGTATCTGATTTTAGATCTACCGGATGAACTGTAGGAAAATTCTTAATGTTCTTGTCATGAAAGCAACAGTGCTACAGATATTGACAAACAGATTGAGGTACTTCTTGATGACGAGAACTTTGCGTTATATGTGGAAGCTGGGGAAGCACATAACGTTTCCATATGTGTGGCAAAATGTAAGCTGTCCTGACTAATCAATGAGGATCAGCGCCCACAAATAGCAAACGCCCCATTGAGCAACGCAGTGTCATTGATCCCACCTCGTTGTGATCCAAGCACCACCGTAAACCTTCCCCTACTTGAAATAGCAAAACTCGATGGAACGATGCGAGCCTGGTGCTCCGTTTCGGATCAGTATGAGGCCTCCATACATCGAAACACGCTTCTGTCAACCGTCGACAATTCTATATACCCCAAGGGCTACGTTGTTGGTAAAGCGCAAGACACTATCAGCGGCTTGTCCCTGACGGACAGCAACTAACAAATAGCGGTTGATAGAAGAACAACCGGTTAGGAAGGGAGGAAGAAACGTCATCGCATGCGACACCGCGAAGGAAAGACGTTGCGATTAACGGCCACATGACTCGCCTACTACAGCTCCAAGCTGTTGATTGAGTTCAAAATGTTCAGTCCCCGCCACGTCTGTACGGCGTCTGTGAGTTGTCAAAAATGTTAGAAGCCTTGACGCCCTGGGGGTGAAACAGGATCAGTACAGCGCTCTACTATGACTGGATATTGAGAAGCGGGTATACCTCAAGAGCTCGTACTTCAGTGCTGTGAGCAGAAGCCTGGGGAAGCTGAAACTGGCGAAACACTTTCAGAGATTCTGGACTTCCTGAAGAAGGAAGTTCGCAGAAGAGAAGAGTCAGTCGAAATTGCATCGGGCGGATTAACGCGCCAAAAAAAAAAAGCCCGACGATGAAGCGCAACACCAGCAGTTACCATCAGCTGCCGCCATTACCCCCGCTTCCACAATAGACGAAAAACACTGTTTTCTCTGCAGTTCTCGAGAACAAGCGTTTCCTGCGTGGGAGAAAAAGGACCTCTGAGACGAAGCGGACGATGCTTTAACTGCTGTAAGAAATTTCACTGCGCCAAGCACTGTCGGAACTCGAGATTTTTTGTTGTGAAAACTTCCACGGGCGACATTATAGGTTCTTGTGTGATCCTAAGGATACGTATCTCTTGGCAAGTGATGCTCAGAAGTCATTCGCCACGAAAGGAGTTCAAGTGACCAGCACTGCGGTACACGCAGCTAATACTATTCATTCTGTTGCAAACAAGTGGTGCTGCTAAGCCGCAACGTATTCGTAGCCTTCTGGACGGTGGCAGTCAGTGGACATTTGTCACGCAAGGTCATCAGAAAAGAGACACTCAATCTACACATTTTCAGTGAAATTTCCTCGACAGAGCAAACCCTGCGACATCTGGAGCTTCTTAATATGAGCCGGCACAAGAACAAGGCTTAGTCCAAGTACTCGAGGTATCCACTATGCACCGGAAGTTCGTTCGCGGTTTCCACTCCTTGCGTGGGGGGCCGAAGCAAGATCTTATCCTCGCTGAGGATGATGACAGGTCGACAGGCGACGACATCAACGTACTCATAGAAGCTGAGAACTATTCGAAAGTCGTAACTGGAAATATTCAATAGCTTAAAAATGCCTTAACCGCTTAACCGCAGTTGAGACGTCTTTTGGGTGGACGCTCCAAAGATCGGTGAAAAGCACCCAGGAAGGCCTTGTCGCAGCAGCTAACGACGTGCCTGAAACCTTGACCACACTTGATAGGCTTGGCTACAATGATGTGAGGGCAAGCAAACGAAAGTTAGCGTGCACATTGCAAGCCCGAAGCTTTCTCCTATGCATGAAAGAATAATAGAGGAAAATGAGGACATTGCGCAGAAAGGCAACACATCGTCGAGCGACGCCTTTTTTCACGTCACAGATCAACAGGCAACCGTTACCTGACTCCCGGTGAAGCTAGGAGCAGCAACTCTGCAACGCTCAGCAGGCATACCGCTGTTCTGCATGGTAACAAGCTCAAGACAACCGTTCAATTATTCACGTTCCCGGCGAACAACAGAAGTTCAGTCTTGTCAGCAGATACATGAAAAGTGCCAAAATGCACCTCAAAATGATGGCTAATCAGTTCGAAGGTTCCCGCTGAAGCACAGTACCCCAAGTACTCTTAGCCGCAGCAGCAATGTCATAGAAAGGTTACTTTTTGCGCAAAGACAGTGCTACCCCGGGCGCTGGCTCCCTTTCTCGTGCCTCCAGAGACACAGTGCAGGTTATACATCCAAAACAAAGACTCTGGCCTCTGCGAATCGGCGGACGACCATAAAATCGGCTTCCTACAAGAGCATCGGTAAAAGGAGCAACATAAACTGGCTACTTTATTACCGGCAACTGGGGCACAAAGTCTCTGTAGACGACGACGTTTTTTACAAAGAATAAACGAATACACGGGAACACAGTTGAGAGGTAGTCCAGCCATTCCCCACCCAAACAGCCCGCAGCTAAACCTTTAGTTACACCCAAGAAGTACAACCACAACATGAGAATCCCAAGCGGTGATGGTTCACAAGACATGAAAGGCGAAGGAAGCAGGGTAATGAAATAATCCGTCACATTTCACAAGAACAGCAAAGTTCAGTCGCCTCTGCCACGTCAATGTGATGGAAATATCCCGTTGCTACACGAATCCACCTCTCCGTTCGTGAGTATAGGCACAGCAATACGTGACATCGCGGGAATGTTTAGAAAAAAAATATTCTGGCGGCTATTCCACGCCGAAGAAGTCGACTGTGGATTTCTTAAAAGCCTTTTCCTGGGTTACCGTACAGCCGAAGTCATCTTTGCCTTCTGAAGAAGTTGAACGAATCTCATCTTAGAATGGCAGTCTAACATCTGTACGCTTGGAAACTTAACTTTGATGCTATTCGTGTTCACAGGCGGGAAGGTGTTGGAAAAAGTAGTGCTGGTTAGGAGCCTCGTCGGTGCGGGGTCGTCAAGGGCGCATACCCACTTGTCGTCAAGGAAGTTGTTGTCAAGGGCGGCGTACCACGTGGAAGATTGGCCAAGAAGACATCTACCTAATTAAGCCGACTGCATGCGCTATATTCTTTCTTTTTACATTGGGTATCTGTGAATAAACACCTGTAGTTAGAGAGCGTACCCGACAGGCTCTCGACCAGCGGGCTTTTTGCGAAAGCTAATGTATCCACTAAAAGTTGATTAACCTTTTACTTGACAATGTTCGACAAATTGGACACAAAAAAACCAGATTTTTTTTTCCTTCCCAATATACAAAATTTTCATATTTTTGTTTGCGTACTCACTGATGTTTGTGGAAAGTTGAAAACATCACAATTTTAATTTTTGTGAATAGCCCATTTAGAGGCTTTGAATAAATGTTTACAAAAGGCATATTTTGTGTTTCTTCACCACCACCTGATTGTTGGACATTTTGCTAGAAAAATTGAATGTTGCAATGTGCAAAGCAGAACCAAAATATCGGCACATAGTTAGCGATTACTCTGCGAGTAATATAAAAAATTATTAAGACACTCTAGCTTTCTGTTTCGAGAGTTTTGTGCGAATGTTCCTTTTTGGAACATTGGCGTTTCATAGAGCCAGAAACACGGAGACCAACCACCTCACTTCGCGTCACGTTTTCTTCTCGTTTTCACGTGTTGGTGGCGACCTCCAGTTAACACTGGCAGAAGCTTGAATGCTACCTTTCCCGCCTTTCCATGGCATTATTTTGAGATTCTCTGGCACGTTGAAGGAGCGCCATTCAACTGCAGCGAATAGCCGCCTCAGTCCTCGTGAATGTAAGTGGGGAGCGACTTTATAACTAGTGTTCTTTTGTGCTACCACAGTTCTGTACAACAAAATTTTCGTTTATAGGTTATGGCACAACGCTTCCTGACTTTGGAGGCTGCAATTAACCTTTTGTTCAGCCTTTCCGACGAGGAGCGCGAAGGTGCATCTATATGCCAATTGCCGCCTGATGAAGATGGCAACATTACTGACGAGGAGCACGTGCAGGAAAACGACTTTTCTGAAGTTGTTCCCGAGGATATTTGCGGGTGTGCAGAAGTTATGCAGTGCAGCGATGAAGACGTGTCGCCTACTGAATGTTTGAGTCCTGAGCCACGACGGAAAAAGCCAGCGCGAAGGCAACTGACTGTAGAAAAAGGCCGCAAATCTTCAGCCATGACCGGGAAAACAAAACCCCACAGCCATCGCTTGGAGCAGACTGGGGCGACCATGTCACGTTCGATAAACCACTGGCCAGCCAGAACCCTCAGCTGTTGCTAGAGACATTTCCTGAGCTTGCGAACATGAGCCCATTTGAGTTGTTCAGCAAAATAATTTCTCCGGAATACCTTGGTTTACTGGCTGACATGACTGCAATGTACGCACTCCAAAAGGGGCAAAGGTACCAGGTACCTCGTACGAGCAACGCAGGGGAGGTGTGCGCAGTGTAAAAAAAAAAAAAAACTAACCGGTGCCAGGAATGCCGAAAGCGGCTGCACAGCAAGTGCTCCCATCCTGCCAGGGCGCGTGAAATGCTGACTGACCTACAGCGACCATATTTTTTCTAGAGAATTGTTTTTTCACTCTTTATACTCTTCAGAGTCATCTCAAGAAGATAAAACTTGTCTTCGGTTACTAAGAGCAAGCAATGCCACTTTGAAACCAATAAAAATTTGTACCAGAGAACTCTTGCGCTTTGTGTATTGGAACGCCAATGGTTTCAAAATGGAAACACTCTCCGAAAACGTGCTTAGTCATTGCTGAATGTGGCTGTATTTTTGCCACAGTAATTTATAAGCCAAATGCAAATTATCAACACCAATTTCAGTTTTCCTTAAATGTTGCTTCATAGTCTCGGCGCTTAAAGGGTTAACGGGTGACAATGATTGGCTGATGCCCAGATTATCGTGTTTGACAAAGAAGGCCACGCCCTCGAAGACTTGCTCGTGTGGAAAGGCTGCACAACTTCGGAGATCATTATTAAAGAATGGGGAAAATTCGTGCACGCCAAAGGCCTGCGCACCGCGTCACCGTTCCCCAGGCGGCTCACACTACTCTGACCTATCAGCGCGAAGACCCCGTGCCCAGCTACCGGCTTTCTTCATCGGACGTTGGCGCCGATGTTCCCGACAATCTCAGTTAGATCTTATGGCTGCAGCTGCCATTTGACATCCCGCGGATGACAACAAGCAGCCGTCCATATCGTTTAAACAAGGGAAGTTGTACCAAGAGCTTGAGAACTTGGGTATACGTTTCATATGCGTTCTTAATCATTCCAACCTTCTCAAAGCTGCGCCTCGCGCCGGTGGCGCGGGTGTTGGCGTGGTCGTGGCAAGGCGCGTTAAACCTAACGGCGCCTGTCGCTTGAAAACCAGAACTACAGCTTGTTTTTGGTGAAAAATTGTCCGAAACACGGAACTTAAAAGTGTGGTTCCGGAGTCCTTAAAAAACACAAGCACTAGAATCGCACCAAGGTTTTCTGTCTGCGTTATCGGAAAACCGTCCATCCAGACCTATTCCGGTGGCGCACTTATAGGATGTAAAGGTGATGACTGATTTTATGGGTGATAAGTGAAATCATTTTTACTATTCTTGAATGGTCGGTGCTTCAGTGATAGAAATATTATAGGCCATTATATTGAAGAACACCAAATAATAAATGACACTAAGTTGCCACTTTTGGGATAGTCTTTCCTAAAACAAACCATGCTTAAAGGTTAGTTGGGAAGGCGCTCAGGATCAGCGTGTTCCAAGCTGTTGGGCTGAAACAACTTGATCATGCACAATTGACTGTGTAAGTGTAACGTGCTAGCAATTACAAAATTATATTGCTACCTTATGAAATACCTGGGTACACTGTGAGGGCTGCACCTGAGGATGCTTCAGTTTGGATTAGATGTGAAGCACGCCTGCAACATATCCTCTGCGCGAAACATCACTATAGAGTTATTTCAGTTCTACATCAAACGAAATACAGTTTGATGGATATTTTTCACTCACAATTTTGTGCACAGGTCCAGTTTTTATGCTGTACCTATCCTAAAACCAATTGGCCAGTAGATTTCAAGTGCAGCTAGCAATTGTTTAACGCCGAAGTTTTGCTCAATTTTTGCTCAAAGTTTTGCTCGGGGACTGATTGGACTGGCACTCTACCTTTTCTTTCTAATGCTTGACGTTTACGTCGCAAACGTTATTTGTTTCAAACGAACCAAACAGTCCATCGCCAAGAAAGAATAAATTACATTTTCTTCCCCAAAGCAAAGGGCATAGCCGAAACGTTGGGAGAACAAGCGCTATTATGTTCTGCTTTGCGGCGTGTCATCCATCCAAACGCGCACAATAAATTCCGGAAACAGTTGTGTGGTACATTCATTCACTATTGTATTTTTGCCCTTCGAGCATATAAATGCAGAGATATGTATTTTCTCAGAATTTTAGTGTGACCACTGTGTTGAGTTTTTCACTTTTCTCAGGAGAGATGACAAATGCGGTCTTGTTATTCGTTTGGGCTTTAGTGACTACTGCTGTGTAAGTAATATTTTATCTCTCGTATCAATGTGCAAGTAATATTTTATCTATATGTAAGTAATATTTTATCGCTTTGGGAGGACCTGTCGCGTCTGTACATTCGGTACAGAGGGGGCACAACATCGCAATCTAATATGGCGTCATGAAGCCATGTTTCTGATGACACTACGACATCAGAATCATAGCACAACAAAATGCTTTCAACATCAGTAGTTTTGTTCACAATAGTTCTTGCGTTGATGTTCAGCAGGCAAAATTTCTGCGGCGAAGTGTTATTGGTTTGTCATGCATTCCCAGAAGGAGATGGTTTGGAGTATATTTCACTCGTGCGTTTTGAACGTCGTCCGAAACGAAAACATCATCATCGATGTGAAGTTTATCGTTGACCAGGGCGGTATTCTCGAGTTTTGTCCCTTTTGCGCCCCTTTCAAAGTGTCCCTTTTGGCGAGCCCTGATTGGCTAAAAGCAAACACCGGAAGTGACGTAACGCAAGCGCGGCAAACCTACTGCCAACGCCCACTGCTTAACCGGAAGTACGTCACGATGAAAGTACTCAAAAGGGACGTTTTCAAAGGGACAGTTACGAGAATACCGCCCCAGATGAACTTCTTTCCCGTTGTCCTTTTCTAACTTGGCGCTTTCCCGCACCAGTTTTCGCCATCGGAGGGTTTGCCGAGAGAAATAATTTTCTATGAAGATTCTAGTTCCTTTTAGCTTTTTCGCATTTTTAAGTATTTCTACCTTTTCGTTGTAATCCTGCAGGTACAAAATAACCGGGCGGTTCTGTCCATTGCGTCTAATCTGTGAATTCTACCTACAGAGGAGCATGTAACTTCCAACTTCTTATCGAACAAACCGTCGATTACTTGCGTTGTCAGATCATCTTCCGTTTCTTTTTGAGCTTCTGGTAAGCCGAATATCACAAGATTATAGCGGCGACAACGGTCTTCTAGGCCAGTAATCTTGTCTGAATTAGTTGCGACTAATGATTGCAATAAAGCTAGCGGGTTACCTATGGAATCATCCCTGCTATTTGGCGAGCTCTTGCTCTCTTGAGACTTGTCCAGCTCATTCACTTTCACGCTCAGGACGTTAATCGCTACATTACATTCAGCCATCTGCGCTTTCAACTCCGCAATAGGAAGTAGAGTAGCCTGCTGTCCTTCGACCACGCTCTTCAGGATTTCCTCAATCGTGGGACCAGGGTTTGTCTCGACGTCCCCGCAGAGAAATAGCTTACAGACGAGAAGACAGTCGTACACCATGCCTACACACGTCTGTGGGAACGGCAGTATAGCAAGGAATAAATTACTATTTTATACACAGAGCAAGGAGTACAACCAACCTGTACAAAAAGGGGGACAGGCTTGGTCGGCAATGCTAAACACTTGTTGCCGTGCCCACTGAAGCGAAAGCACTGGACGCATGGCTTCATAGCTCGTGCAGTTGGTGACGTAACCGACAGAAGCGCCACGCTGTCTTGAAACGGTTGATAGTAGTCTAGTCGGTGAAGATGACTGCTACTTCCGGGCATGCGTGAAGATAGCGGGCGATAATTGAAAGCGGGATTGAAAACGCTGCCGATCAGCAGCATCTGTACAAAAAGGGGGACAGGCTTGGTCAGCATGGTTCAACACTTGTTGCCGTGCCAAATATGAGCCACATTCAATTATAAGCCCAATCCAAGCTTATCATCCCAAATTGCTCGACTTCCCAGCATAATCTTTAATTTCTTGTGGCCATAAACTTTCTCTAGGTGACATGCAAAATATATCATGTAATAGCTTTGACGGCGTTCCATTTAGGTCCGGTAACAAACTTCCGCTTGTTTCTCAAATTCGCGTTAGGTGGATCTGGCTCACTATAAAAACGCCTCCAATAATCACTTACGCCATGCAGGTAGGGGAGGGGAGACGTTCTCAGAGTGTAAGTTAAGACAAGGTCTAATATGTTAGATGAGTGGCCTGTAACGCGCGTGTAGTCTGAGTGACCAGTTGTATCAATCTAAAAGTGAAGCGCGTGTTGATAAACTCGCCAAGGGGGGGGGGGATGTTCTGATGACATAGAAGGAGTATCGCACCAATTTATGCTAGGGCAATAAAAGTCGCCAAGTAACAATATAGAACTGTTTACGTGGGTCGTTTTTAATTAGTTCAAGTTGTCATGAAACACGCGCAAAAAAACTGTAAGCGCTAGGAGCGCGTTAACAGACTCCGGTC
>JABSTR010000055.1:0-58940 GCA_013339765.2 Haemaphysalis longicornis
AATTCGGTGTTTGAAATCATTGGTGCGCAATCACAGACCCCCTCTTGCGCCCAACACGGTGATGTCAATTACAAATACACGTAGAGAAACTTTTATTGTTTAACCCGTTTTATTGTTTAAACCCATAGAATATGTGACGACGGATTCCACACAGTGAATTACTTTCTTCGGCGAGAGAATTTCAAATCTTTAAAGAATATTTCTCGGCGGAAATTTCCAACTTCCCCACGCCGACCAAAAATTGTCACGTCACCAAAGATGACCCAGTTTTTTTAGATTGCTAGACAATTCCCTAACGGATAACATAAAGTTTCGCACACATTGCCATGAAAATTGCAGCACCAGTTTCGCGCACAATGCAAGACCGGTAATGGGGTCCCCGTATCCAATGCTTAAGATCTTGGGGTCTCCCAGGATTGAGCCTGTGCCTCGAAGGTGTTGAATTCGCGCGTTTCTGTGAGACCGTCAGCGGTCCAAACAGAGTTTATTAACGTCAACAAAAACTTCTGGCTGCCGCAGGAGAGTCGCACAGAAGAGGCAAGTGTCCGCAAACGGGGCGTGGTATCGGGCAGGCCAGCTTGAGTAACTCTGTCCTGGGGAAACTCCAGCCCAAGCGAAGCCTCCCACACACTCCTCCCACGGGCGAGCCCACTACGGAGGTCAGTTCCACGGGGTTGAAGTAAAGCACGCGTGGCGCGGCTGAGGTTATCTTTTCCACCAACAGTTCTTCCCCGGTAGATACTGGAAGAAGGGGTAGTGGCAGTGGGAGGTCTCTACGGTGGCAGGCGCGATCTGCCGCAGCGTGGGCAGGAAGCATGTTCACGCGTATTAACAACACACGGACAGGGCATGGGTAGGTGTCCATAATATTGTGAATGAATGCAGCCAGGCTTGTACACCACGCAACACGACGTAAATCCCGATTCGCTGCCGTTGAGTGTGTGAAAAATTTGCAGCTTCATCCCACTGGTCAATGTCGATGCAAGCGTCTGCAGACCATCGCGAATGTCAGTAAGTTCTGCCAGCATGCTAGGTAGAGCAGTCAGGGTCTCGTACACGTAGCTTTGTTTCAAGGCAGGGTAGGCGGGCACGTCAAGGCCGTGGTGACGATGCAGTCGTATGCCCCGGCGTCCACGAAAGCCTGGACAGCCGCTTGCGTCGCTGGCGCCCTGTCAGGGACACGAAGGACGGTGTCCGGGGGCTCCTGTAGGCCAGAGGTACGGACATGGAGCCTTGTCAGAGACTTGTCCGTCACGTGATGGTAGAACCAGGGCGGCCCAGCGGAATAAAAGGCTGGCATCGTCTTGGGCGGTTGGCATGTACGCGGTGAGAGCTGCCTCCTCTGGAACTAGCACACGTTTGAGTAGGCGGGCGGAACGACCCTGGGGGATAATTTCATCAAACGTGTTTAACTGGGCTTCTGCTTGCAGCTGCGGAATTGGCGTTAAGCGGAGGAGGTGAGTGATGGTGCGCATGGCGGCCCTATTAATAGCCTCAAGCCGATCCCAGTGCACTTGCGTCATTTCATGGAACTGTGCCTCGTACACGAGCCTTGAGTGCAGTACAGAACCCACTAGGAGACGGCCAATGGTCCAGCATTCCACGCCAGGCTTAGGAGAGATGTGGCGAACAAGGTCTTAAAAGGGAAAAGCAGGTTTATTGGAGCGAACTTTTGCTCACCTAACAACTAAAAATTACACAGGCGGCGAAACAGCAGTCAACAAAGTGACGTGTGCAAGCGAGTGTCGGCGAATGGAGAACCGTGGTGTCTGCTCTGGGGGCACTTATCTCTCGACGCGAGCGTAGAACCGTCGAATTACATCCAAACAGTGTAGATCAAAGACTTTAGGCTGGTGAAGTTAGCTCGAAACATTCTCCCTATCAAAGGATATAATACGTACGGAACAAAAAATAAACAATGTAACACGCGCTTCACTTGGCCCACGGATAATACAGATAACACAGCCCGGCGGAGCCGGCCGGCAAAGACAAAACCCAAACAAACCCAATGCATGGTTCGCGCCAATACGAAGCCCGCTCCCGATCGCCGAAGTCTTACCTCGAAGCACAGAGTTAGATGGGCAACCAGAGAGAAATCCGCCAGAGTTAGCCCGTCTCCAACAGCATAGCCGCCATCCTTGCCCACGTGGTTTTCGAAGCTGGCCAAGACGTTTTCCTCAAACGCAGCTATCTCTTCCGGTGTGGGCTTGTGGTTGTCAAAGAAACATGGTTTCTGTGCGAAAAAGGGCGGAAGTAAGCATTACAATTTACATCAAGGTGGAAGCGCTAACCCTGTTGCATATCGCTCTTCACACGGCCCTTAAAAAGAACCTGCAAGAGCTTTTTAAATGGATGCAAAAAGCGATAACGTCTTTTCCCGAGATTTCAGAACGCGTTAATGATATACAAGTAGTCAAAATAATGGTGGGGTCAGATTTCGGTGCGCCTCAGAGCTCAGGTGTCTTTCCTGCGCGAACAGGCTCCCACCCAATCCTAAGCGCGTGTTTCCATCTGGCCTTGTTTGGGGGGGGGGGGGGGGGGTTGGAGCGGGGGGGGTACAACTGGCTTATACCAACCACTCTTCTCGCTGTGTTGTCATGCTCGCCATCCGCAAAGTTCTTGACCGCGTTATCCAAAAATGTGTCATCGAAAAACTTACTCCAGCCTTTATGACTACGCGGGCTAAACAAACCAACACCTTGAACGCTCTTCACCCCCTCACGGTTACTCGGTATATCTAACAGGTACTAAAACGGGCCTTTTGTTTGGGTTAAAAACCTAAAGCTATCGTGAAGCCCAATCTGCATACCATCGACGCCTCCCAAAAGAAGAGAAGGAGCAAATAAAAAAGCCTGCCAAACACCAGCTGGCGCAGTGGCATTTCATAATATCACAAAACGCGCCCAAGCCCACTGTATCAATGAAGCCAAGGCTGGCGCACTTTCAATCGAACTGTGCCCTTCTCGATACTATTAGGAGACTTAAACCTACACGCATCGCCCAACTTTAGGCTCGCTTTCAGCTCGAAAACATCATTGAAGAACGAGTTCACTTAGCCACCTTTAGCGACCCCTCACTTATACTCATTGGTAGGGTGCTCAGTTACCCTTTTCAACCCTACCGACACGTCTCCAATACCTCAATGGCGATGAAGCCTACTCACCGACTACACCGCCTGTCGTCCTATACCGTAATCTTCATGACACCGCCCCAAACGTATTGACGATTGTTCTTTGACCACAAATTCTGCAGTACAGCACACATAAGCACGCATAAGGCGTAAAGTATGTTTCCTTCATTTGCACTCTTTAAGGCTTCACTTACGTTCGCTTTACGCCATAACAAAGAAAAGGCCTTACGAGGAACGCGAAGTAGTGGGGCTGAATGGTGCTCGTGATTGTCGCCAAAATCTGGTCAACTTGCGCTCGACTCCTCGGGCACGCTGGGTAGAGGCTTGATGCTGGTGCGAACTTATTGCACAGGTAGGTACAGATTGGCGAACTGTAAGTGAAGGATTATCTGAGGTATGACCAACAAAGCTCGCATTTTAGCGGAAGTATCTAAGCATTTAGAATAGCAAACAGAACAGAATAGCCCTTCTCTTTTACAACTCTACAAACAGCAGGGTGACTATGCCGTTAGTTTAAAAAAATGCGCACCAATCCACTCTGTGCCGGTGGTTGCAAAGCGAAGCTGTAAACAACACCCACGACGATTACCGATGCGACGTCATTTGTATTCACACACGTGGCTCTACAAATAGTGAAACCAAATAAGTGGGATGCACTTAACCATACCCTTTACTACTACTACATACCCTTACTTCTTTTTGCTAAGGATACATCAATGGATGATTCATGAACGGTGATAGGTTGAGTTGTATTGGTGAAGCACATGAGGGGAAACTTCTTTTATAAAATTAGAGGAAGCTCAAACCATGTGTTAAACGATCTTACTTCTCGTCCGAGTCTGCCGCCGCCGATAGAGGCGGTGAGACCAGCGGCAGAGACGAAGGAGAAGTTCGGCGCATTGCGTTGGTGTGATCTTCCTTTAATTTTTTAACTCGTAGCGCATGCGCAAGGCGCGCAAAGAGCAGCTACACGTGCCATGGGCGGAGCGCACAGCTGCGCGAGATGTTGCGCGCTATAACACGGCATTCAGCGAGAACGCCGGGGGTATACCCGCCAATGGTCTCAGTGACTGCACCGTCTGCCTCCCCCGTCTCCGCGTTGGCTCGTACCTCAATCGGTACAAAAACAGGCTCGCGCTCCGTTTGTGTATTTGTTCCAGGTTCGATTCGTCAACTTCTTTTGTTCGCGGGAGTTTTCTGTTGACACCAATGCTCGCGACAGAACCCTTGAGGGGCAGAGGTAAAAAGGTTCGCTTTAAAACAAATTGCACAAGGGATTCTCAAAATTACGCGTGCAATATTTATCGGTCACGTCTCATGCGTAATGGTCGCTGCGCGTAGTGACCCTGAGACACTGCGAAGCACAGCGCATAATCGCAAGCATAGTACCAAATTACTGGCTCCACAGATTCAAATATAATGTAATATTTGTATTTTCCCAAATACATTTGGTAGGATGCCCGAGCAAAGAGTGGAAGCTAATCCACTTGACGATTGTACGGGCACCCTTTTACAAGGTACAACGAGAGTGACAAATACACAAGTAAACAACGGTACCATGAACATAATGCGGGATGATCAGTTCACAATAACGCACACATACAAATAGGAAACACAACTGATTACCCTATGAGTAAATAATTAAATTTCTTTGGAAAACATATTCCGCATGTACAAAACGATTGTGCAATCCTGCTCTGCTAATGGTTTGCGTTGGTAATGTCTGTTTTTTCTTATAGTTTAGCACTATTCCGAGAGAATATGGAATTATTTGTTCCCCGTAGGAAGTCCTCGAAAAACGCATTTGCCAAGGTTCCGTGTTACAAATGGGGTATGTCGGCATCCGAGTTGATTGATCCACAATGGAAGCTAGTAAATCCTCAAGAGTGTTTGCAAATCTTCACCTTCATTTGTATCTTATCGCCAAATGATACGACTGACGATCGAGAAGGAATACTTAATTAAAACGATGGAAAAGTGGCTCACTGTGAGCTTGGCATTCTACATTGGCTATGCGTCGACGAGCTTTTTTCTAGAGTGCAATTAAGCGATTTAGGCTCGTTAAGGCGGTTTTCGACAAAACAAGGATGCAATAATTAATGAGAGAAAAAGAACATTGTAATTTATTAGTTTTTTCTTTGACGTCAAAAGAAATAACATTTTCCTAAACTACTAACAGAATTGGCAATACGTTTAATAATGTGATTGATATGCTGATCCCAAAAATTGTTTTATGGAAATAGACACGGAAAGCTTTAACAACAGCAACGACTTCGACATTGCTGTTACCGAGATTTCCTTCTAACGCGGTGCCCGAGTCCTCCGGTGAAAAGAAAACGGCATTCCTTTTCTTAACGTTTATATCCTCGGTGATTAACAAGAATAAAAATGTTAAGTGAAACTATTTCGTTTTCATTACGCTCCTGTTTCCTTCAGGCAAAAGAAGACAGGATACATGTGGAGAAAAAACGCCGCAAGAGCCAGTTCAATCCGTTCCCCGCTTCAAATCGTGCACTGTAACCGCGTCTTACAAATCGGACGCTACAGTACAGCAAAATGAAGTGCGCTAAGACGTCCAAAAATAAAAAAATGGTAGCCCCAGCAGGCGAGAAACGCCCATACACAGTGATTAATGCTGACGTAACGCAAAAGCAGATGGTGAAGTTTACCAAAATTACCAATTTCTACCCATTTTCATTTCGTGCGGCACGCTTATGCCGTGGATTCTATTGGTATGTGTGTATATGTGTATGTATGCATATGTATATGTGTATGTGTATGTATATGTATATGTATGTACGTGGTATGTATGTATGTATGCATGTGTGTATGTATGCATGTATGTATGTATGTATGTATGTATGTATGTATGTATGTATGTATGTATGTATGTATGTATGTATGTATGTATGTATGTATGTATGTATGTATGTATGTCTGTCTGTATGTATGTAGGTATGTATGTATATATGTCCGTCCCTCAATGCCGCCGCCAGGCCAAAAGGTAAAGGAATTCTTTAACGAGAACTTTATACAGGCAAAACATTTTCAAACTAATAATTGTGGTGGCAATTTTCACATTTGTCAAGTTTTTTGCGCAAAAAGAAAACATTTGGCATTTGTCAAGAAAGACCTCAATATATGACTGGTATTGGCGGTGTTTTTGAAAGTAAAATACATAGGTGCTTGAGTCTTGCGATGGCAAATAAAGAAATACTCCCGGAAAAAAATATTGTGACATCAAAATCCTAAAAGCACTCTAGGCGCCCTCTCATGAAAGTGTCCTAAGTTCAAAAATAAAATAATGTTCCAGTAGATGGCGCGAGCAATGGAACACGGCAAAATTGGCTTGAGCACACCTCCCCTGTGTTTAACGTGGGAGGAGCGAAACCGGCGAGAAAAAGCGTGAGAGGTGCGTGGGAAAGAGAACCGAAGCATTTGCGTGGGAAGGACGGCAGAAGACTATCGTCTCTCAACGACATCTGCAGCGAAGCGAGCAGATTAGCGGACAATTTTTACGGGAAATTTTTATGGGAAACAGGAGCCCAAACGAATGTTTGTCACACGACAGACACTGCGCTGAAATTAAGGGACCCTAGTAGCTAGTTTAACTGGTCACCAATCATGGCACTCAGCTCGAAGAGGCGCCAGCACCGCCAGACTGTGTGCGGGAGAAGCTTATTTTGTCGACGTGCCTGGCGCCACCGCGCAAAGCAAGGCGCTAGCCACAGAGTAAGTCCACTGGCCTAGACGAGTTCACTGTAATGAGGCGTACCAAGTGGTGTTATTGTGACGCGGGCGACCCTTCTGACAGTAGAAAAAATGCAGGAGGTGAAGCTGAATCACTCCTACATGTCAGCCCATAGATCTTCGAACGATGTGTTCAAATAATTTCAGCCTGCGATACGACGTCATATTTCTATCCTGAATAAAGTATCCTGAAGCGGGTATCGCGAATATCAGTCAAAGTTTCAGCTTTTCATAAACTTTGTTTGAGAATGGTCGAACATTTTTGCTGTTACATGTCCTACTAGTTATTTTAGCTTCCACACTTTTCCTAATTCCATAGCTTTGCCTAGCTAGACCCATGACTTGGTTAAGTGCAAAAAATCATCAGTTCATTCATGAATATTATATTCCGTGGCTCGTACGTTTTGATCATTGTTTAAATAAATTTATTTCGCCTGTGTATCATTGGCAACCCCTTCTTTACCAGTCAGGAATAACTGGTAGGGGAGGCTAGAACATCGATATGCTGAGTATCACACCACGTCATTTCTGTTCCTTCAGAACGTTTCGGACATTTTATGGCTAAATTCTTTGAAAAGTTCTTGTGAGGATTACAATTTTCTAGAAACGTCTGTTAAGGCGTAGATTAAAAAAGCCTAAAGGGTAAAAAAAAAGATATAAAAAAGTTTACAAAGTTTACCTTCGCTTCTCTTAAAGAAAATCTTTGTGGTTGTTTGAATGTTTCCATTTCTTTCTCCATAGTTGTATCAAAACACAAGTGAGGTTATAAAATCCTGCTTTAGGTCAAACTTTTGTTTGTCAATTAAACTGTTAGGGGAGTTTCATACTAATTAAAATTCTATTATCCCTTTGTTTTCACTGACGTAAAAAATAAGAACAATTTTTATTGCACGCCTAATTGAGCATCCACCGTTTTGCTGAAGAAGGCTTCAATTTTTACTGTAAACTGCATTAACTAAAGGTGTTCTTGCCATCCATGTTTTGATGTCTCCCGTACGAAGCAAAGCATTCAAACAATGAAGTGAGGAAAAATTACCTTTCATAAAGAATAAAACCGTCGTCCTCCAATGTGGGAACCTTGTGATAGGGGTTCAGCTGCGTAAACAAAAGTGAAATGAGCACCTGCTTCATGAAAGAAACACAATCACGGAAAGCCCAAGGCCGTATTTTTGTATTCTTAACGTATTATTCCACCTTCGCAATTTGTGTAAAGCATCGTTGTGTAATAGACAAACATGGCAGCGCGCGATCCCAAAATATTATACATCGTGATTCCGAATTATTACATTTTATTCCGAATTATTCCGAATTATCCGAATTCCGGATTACATTTTATTCCGAATTATTACACAGCAAACCTGGCAGCCTCACCAGGCCAGGGTGACGAAAAGAAGTAAAGAGGTTTTTAATCATGACAGAGGAATTTTTCTGCGAAATCAACAACGAACAAGAAGGAGCAGCTATTCCATATGTACAAAGTAATTCTAAAATGTAATTGCGTAGATTGTCACAACACAACTGCGCATAGGTAAACCTAAACGGCTCTTGCGAGGTAAATAATAGAGGACACAAATACCCCCTAGTAAACAAGGTGCAGGCTGGAGCAATGAACATTTCCCTCACCTTGAGGTATTCTGGCTTCAGGTGTTCTCCTGTGAACAAGTTTAAATTGCGAAGTTCCAGTTCAACGCCCAAGTGTCTTGCAACCATGCGCACAAGAGCGCATGGTGGGCTCCCGTACTGGTTGTAAAGAGCCACTGGCATGATGACAGCTTTGACGGGCGAGGGTTGTGAGGAAATGCGTGCGTGATCTGTGGAGTGGCCGCCTACGTTGGGTCTGGAGCTCGACTGGCTTTCCGAAGCAAAGTACACGGCTCTCGCTCCGGTTGCGTCTCTTTATTCCTATTGAAACAATGATGGTGCCTTGGCAACCACGGCGAGGGTGTTCGCCTTAGCGGTTGTGACACGACTGTGTTTGGTAACGAGCGCTGATTGGTGACCTTGCGAAATGTTCGCCGACCGAATACTGACCTCGTGCAAGCGCGTGGAAGCGAGCGACACGCTTGCTGTCAAACCCTCTTAGCTCTCAACGCTCAAGGGGCGAGTACGTCTACTTTAGGAAAGGAAGATAAGGACGTCGCTGGTTGATAACGACTTCGCTGATGTCGCCTTTCTTGCCCAAAAGATCGTTTTTTTTCCTACACTTTTTTTGTTATTTACTTCGTCTAGTCCCGGTCTAGCACTCAGCGCTATCGCTGTTCAGTGCGGAGAAAAACTGCTGTCAGGGCATTGCTAAACAAGCTTCGTGCTGCTTCGTTTGGATATAACAACCAGCTCACGCGATGTGTTCAAAGTCTACCGAATGGCGTATGAATGAATGCGCTGAAACAAAAATCCGGTGTTCTAGCTCGCATGGTTAAAATGCTTCGCATGTAAAGTGATCAGTTTTTCACATTCAGCGATTCTGTTTTTTTGGCATCCGAGCATGGCATATTGGGCTTGCTCCATAATTTTTTCTTACAACTTACGACCGTATAGTAGAAGTAATTCGTGATATATCCGATACAATAAAAAAACGCAACCAAAATCAAGGATGACGATCACAGCAGATCGTACGAACGCGAAGCATAACTTATAATCACTAAGATGTAGGTACCGGTGTTCATTCAACTGCAGACGGCTGCGAGTAATTAACAAGAAATATCTTTTCTCGATGCATTTCACACAAAGACATCAGCGACACGGTAATCATTACCCATAGCCAAAGCACAAATGGCCTACAGACCCGAAATTTTTCTTGTGCTTGCTGTAGAAACAGCACATGAGCGGTTGCCAATTCATTTTAAGCGGAGCTGTCAGCTCTCTCGCTGATCATGTCCCTACGTTAAAAAGTACTCCCACAAAGCGAATTTTCTCTCACGGGTATGATGACCATGACTCAAGTATAAAAATATAAATTGCTTCCCTGCGAAGCCCGGCGACAGCTCAGTTAGGACCCCTGTGCTGAAGGTTGATGTGCAGCAGAGGGAGGGAGGTGACGCAGCTGCGCGACGCTGTGACGTGTATAGACCTATTGTCAGGTTCGGAGCTGAATATCGACAGCCGTTACCCACAGCTCGCCGTACAATCGGAATGACGTTTCTTTGCATGTCGCAAGGCTGTTACCATCAGGACGTAAGGCCTAACGGCGTATTTAGACGCTTAACACCTTGAAGTGCACATACTCAAAAAAGTAGTGATAGTACGCCAACGAGCTTGTTGCGATTAACACCGTAGATCCTAGAACCAAAAGTTGGTCCACAGAGTGCATACGCGAGAGTAGCTGCAGCTATTCAAGATGGCCAGTGGGTATCCTTGACAGCATAGCATAGCGGCATTGTGGGGTTTGACCAAATCAAGCAAGCCATCACTAAAAAGCTTTGCGTTGAACCATCCTTTTTGATAGACGAAGGGATGTAGGTTTTTATCATGTAGGTAAGGTGAATATGCTCACCCTTTGCCTGCCGTTTGGCTACAGTACCTAGCAATTTATCAGGTATGCCATCGGGCCAGTTTTTCATTATAACTGGGTGCCACCGCTGCAATAAAGGCACGCCAAAAGTAGCACGCTGGCTGACCCTGGCGCCCTCTCAGTGCACCTTGCCGTGAACTCACTGCGTTTTCCATTTAGGATTTTAATGACAAAGTTCCTGTTCTAATATTATTGTATTGTAAATTTATTTCTTTTCTATTTTTTTATCCTTAAATATTTTTCTTAGCAAATAAAAGTAACAAATTGGTGTCGTCTGTTTACGAACCGCTCCTAGCTATGGTTGTTCGCACTCCGGGGTGAGAACCCGATCAGAGGCTCAATAGTACTGGTCACTCTAAAATTTGTAAAACAAATTTTCAGACATTAAAAAAGGCGCAAAGAATAATACATTCAGGACGAGGTATGAAAAACAACTATTCAGTTTTTAGAAAAAAATGTCTCAATAGCGAAAACGGCTTGTTTACTGATAGGGCGCTGCAGTCTAACGGTGTTCTGTCTTCCCGATGCAATCATCGCAAAAAGAACCTCGCTGAAGGCTTCGGATGGCAGAGTCGCCGAATTTCCAGGAACTATATGGTCGGCATGCACAGATGGTCCCTATAAAAGCTGACCTCCTCTGCCCCCAAGTAGGATAAAGGGGACGCGATTTGTCGCGAAAATGATAGTGCTATTATAAAGCTGCAGACAAAATACTCACGGATGTCTATGGTGGTTATCACCAACACTCGACGTCTTGTACTTAGAAGTAATGATACGTACAATTCTAAACGTTGGATGAGTTCAATGACGCGACGTAGCAGGTAACAGTAGCCGGCTCAGAAAATGGGAATCAAGCGAGGGAGACAGAAAAAATGGGACCCATTCGAGGTTGTGAAGGCGTATGCTCAGTAAATGTATATAAAATATACATCGCCACATGATCGAGTTATGTACAAGCATGTTTTCCCTGTTCATTCTCTAATGGTACTTAGCACGGGTAATATTCTGGTGAAACTTTGAAAGACTAGAATTTTACCCTTCAGCCCACATGGGGCTTCCACTCCTTTCCCGTATAGCCCATGTATTGACTGCACACGGGAATGTTTAACGTTTAGAACATCCCTTTGCAACAAAATACGAACTTCATTCGGGAATAAAATGAAACTTTGCATCATGATATATATATAGAGAGAGAATGCTCTTTAATGTGAACTGGTGAGGTCAGCCCTGCTAGGGCAAGGCTTGCTACAGCAGATGGGGGGTGACTACGTTGATGAGTGGTGCATATCAGACATCAGGGTTACAGTAGGAAGAAGACCAAACATGAAGCGTTAAAAAAAATGAAAAAAGGACAAGAAAAAACAAGAGATTGCTGCCAACAGAGTCCGGACAAAAAAATACAATTGAAAAGAAAATCGTTAATGGAAACGCATCAATCAAAATAAAAAGTAAACGACGGGAAAAAAGTAACAACACCAACCCAAGAAAAATAAATAGATGAACCCCACAGTGCGAAAAAGAAGATATCGTGACACACTTGCTCTGTCTCTGATCTAGACAGATTTGTCCAGTTCAGCCTCTCGTAGGAACTGGAGCAGAACTTTTGTACCTAAGGTACTGTAAGCACTATTGGGCCCAGTGCCCAAGAAAATGAAAAAGTTCGAGGCTGCCTCCATGACGTACACGAGGAGAGGGAGCTCGGTGCAGTTTTTCGCGCAGCAGCGTATCGAGGGCAGACGCAGAGCAAGTGATTTACAGTCTCGCGCACACCGACTAAGTCCGCAATACGGCACAGGGGAGGAATCTTCCCAACCAATCTTAAACTTAAACTCCGGGTAAACGCCACATTCAGGCGCAGTCGGTGGCAGAACTCCTTCACACCGCTTGTTGAGGCCGCGGTGGAAAACGGAAGTCACAATGCGGGTCAAATAGCGTGCAGTGGTAGATTACCTGCGGTGAGGGTCCTGCCACTCCGACCTTGTGCAGCCCATCCACTTGCGAGGATAAGGGCGTTGCTGTCCTCTCGGGAGAAAGGAAGCTGAGTTGTGTTGCTCAGCAAGTGGCCTGCGCTGGCGGCTGCGTCGGATCTAATATTGCCTTGTATGTCCGAGTGACCAGGTACCCATGAAGAATGATTGCATGGCCTTCGCGCACTGCCATTGTGTGATTTCGGCAATTTCACATACAAGCTGACGCGGTTTTGTTAAGCTTTCGGAGCGCTTGTACCTGCGCGAGTCGAGGAATATTACCCATTGCTGGGCATGATGGCCGCTGATGTAATGAAGTGCAGCCCTCACAGCTGCCAGCTCGGTAGCAGTCGAGGATGTTTCATGGCTAAGTTTTCTTTCGATAGTGCACCGGGCTGATGGGATCCACACGCATGGCGGATGGCCCGGGCGAACCGAGCCATCCGCATCATGTGTGTAGCCTTGTAAGTGCTGGAAATATACTCGAGTGTGAAGAACTTGAGCGCGGCCGCAGGCATGGCAGACTTTTTGCTCATTCCGGGTATCGCGTGCAAATTTTCCATGGCGCCAGTACCCACGGGGCTACTATCGTGAGGCTGTTGAAAATTCGCCGGAAGCAGGTAATTCCGATAAAAAACGGTTTGCTGACGAATTGCCGGAGGTCAGATAATCGGGGTGAAGTCCACAGGCATTCCAGAAGTATGGTTGCGATTCCGGATATTTTGTAGGAGCAATGTCGTGCGGTGCTCAATGCCATGTTGTATGAGAGGAGCAAGCACATCGAGTAATGTTATGATCGCACGGACCGCGGGAGACGTGAAAGGAGCCTGGAACGACCGCACAGCGTCTAGTAGCACTTGCCATGAAGAGCTTGAGGTATGAGTGGGCAGCTGTGGCTGCTGGCTCGCTTGGGCTCGGCGAGGACCTCTCCATGCCATTCGTGGTGGTGTTGAGGCCGGCGAAGCAGGATCTGAACTAGAGGCAGATGATGTGATTGCGGCTCCAAGCTGAGATGGAAGCGATAGTCGGAAAAGTCTCAACTGTAGCCACCTTAGGTGTTTGATTCTGTTTCCTGGGCCTTCTTGGTGCTATGGTGCGTGGAACTTTTTCTAGGAACGACAGCCGCCTTTGCTGCCTTGTAATCAACTTTGTTTAGGTTGTGTTCTTTGTGGCCAATTATCATAAAATGTTTGTTAGCAAAGTTGCGATAAAATTCAATTTATAGCCGCTTTCTGTACCAATGCACGTCATGCGAAATTCCATGTATTAAGAACAGTGGAAAATTCGACATTTACAACCTGACCGCAAGCTAACTAAGCGTGCAAGGTAAATAAAACTTGGCGGAGTTTTCTCAGCGGCCAAATCGTCGTTCGCCTAAAAATGGCCGCGTATCTAATCATTTCGTTAAAAATGCCGACAAAAGACGATAGTCGACTGCCTTCCCTTGCATGTAAGCACCTCCCTTCTATTTCCCGCTCACCTTGAATGCCGTTCCTCTGCCGTCGCGTTCCTGTCTAGATAGTGAATCGATTGTGAATGGGTTGTATATCGTCCCAAGCGTGGCTTTATTACATACAAAGTGCCAACTACACACTGCTCTGTTATCTAACCTACGTGTGCTTGCTTAAGGCCATTAGGGCACTGCGGTATTTTGTAAGGTGATCGATCACATAACTGTCACCGCAGCCAGATATAGTGATTTCCAAAGCGATACACATAAAAAAACTTCATTTGCACCAGTCAAAACACTGGAGTAACCTGCACTGCCCCCCCTCCCATCAATTGGCCGGGATTCGTTAGGACACGGCGGCTCCTAAGGCGAGACCGATGAATTTGCGCTGAGTTCTTGAGGCCCTACTGGCTCACTGGACCTCACAGGATACCGTATTTCTATGAGGTTTGCTGTGGGAGGGACACGTCCACGCCATGTTAACGAGGTCCGCGACGCTGTTACTGTTCTTTCATCTGGAGTCGTATACTTTTCGGTGTCATTTGCAGTATAATAAAGGGTTTGGGATGGCCCCTGTTTGCAATTGCCTCCAGTAGACCTCCTCTTTCCTGCGAAGCTGGGGATTAGCCGGGGGAAGTACCATACGCGCTTGTCTATAATGTTGGGTAATTTCGTGGAACTTTCCAAGTTTGTCTGCCCGCAGGGATCGTTCTACAAATGAGTCTAGAGCATCCTCGGACATCATCCGGAAGGTAGGACATCGGGCGTTCGCATCTGCCTTTTCGTTCCCGATGAGACTCCCGGTGAGCTGCAGCTCAAATAGGCGTCACCTGGTGAGTTCGACTGTTCCTTTAGCGTTCGTGAGAATTTTTAAGGCAGCGTTGGAAATCCTGCCTCCGTCCTAACTTCTAATGGCTGACTTAGAGTCGCTAACTACTACCCTCGTTCCTTGCTTAGTCAGCCAGCGCCAGGGCGATGGTAGCCTTTTCTGGTTCTTTAGTGTCGGTACTAAGTATTGTGCAGCATGACTGCGGAAGGCCGTCTTCCGTTACTGCCACTGCCGTGTAGGTTTTCGTTCTCAGATTTCCTGCGGCGTCGATGTATAGGACGTCCATCTGTCCAACGTATCTGATTTGCAGGGCACTGGCCCTGCTTTTACGTCAGCCCTCGTGATATGCCGGATTCCTGTTGATGGTAAGGGCCGTCGTTCTAGTATTCTCCGACCTGTTCTACTGCCTAGCAGTCATTGTTGCTGCGATGCACGGTCGCCTCGATGAATCCGTCTAGGATGCTCGAGACCCTTAGGCTGAGTATCTTGGCCATCGAGATGTTCGGAGGAAGACCCAATGCACTTTTGATTCCTTGTCTTAAGATAATGTCTAACTTACTTTTCTCTTGCAACACAAAAAATATATTTTTCAGCGGGCTTCTCAAGGTCTGCGCGACGTTCCTGTCACCGTCAAATGCGCAAGAAACTAAAAACGCACAGCTTGGGCTATACTGAGGTAATACCTGAAAAAGAGCAAGGAGCAGTTTTCATACCTCTGTTATACAAAGCCCGTGGATCACAAGTAGAGGTCTCTTAAAAGTTGCGTTATCTCCTGCAAAGCTGTTAAAAATTCATAGAACTTTACACAGTGCTTTATTGTTTTAGAGCAAAGGTTTTGACAATGGCATTGTGATCGCTATTATGGACAGTGACTTGTTCTCAAATAACTTTGGCTGCGCTGTTGGCTTAAGACCAAGCACAAGCTCTATCTTCACTGCTTGGGGCTTTGACTGGGGTCGCTGTTGAAGCTATGCGAAAGTTCTCCTTGGTGCAGGTAGTGAGGCATTCCTGCTTTTCAGGTTCTGCAGTGTATACACGAAGTTACTGTTGAGAACCAAAGGGCTATCAGCTTCTTGATTAGCCAATGTAGAGGTCTTTCGCGGAAGTTTCGCATTGTATATTTTGAAGTCCTCTCTCGGCCACATGGTGGGAGTAACAAAACTCGCCCCAAACCGAACGTATTGTGGAAAACGTTCGGCATTACACCATGGTGGGCATGTGTTGGTGTTTGGGTGTGTATCACTGTGGGCGTTTCATGACTCGCGCGAAATCTAAACGACGATATGGTAAACCGCATCTTGCTTGGTGATATTTGAGAATTGGGCACACATTGGCGTAGAACTTTGCTGGGTTAAAATTCATACCCCCATAACTTCATCTGATCTATAACAACCGTGATTTGTGCCTTTTTGGTGCCGCCTTGAGAAAAAGTGTCAGCAAAACGTGTATGCTTCCTGGAAATTTATGAAATGTTAGCCTAACCGTTGTTACTTCGCTGTTAGTACGGAGATAATCCTCCTAGAAAGCTTTCCCTGCTATTTTTTGGCTTTTGTTTCAACTACATATTAATTTTGACTACCGCATACGATATGACTGATCAGTTTTAGGAAATGTGTCGGGTTCATTTAAAAGTATTGCGGTCGACCAAATCATCCTTGGTGGCCTGCACCTTTGACGTGCAACAAAAGTGGCTATTCAGGCATGTGGGCTTCATATAACAAGAAATAGCAGCAGAGGCGGGACGAATGACCTAGGATGACGTGGTATACATGAGCGCTAAGCGAGCACCTTAGACATGTAACACCATGCTCATAAGTACAGCACAGTGGCATCTACAAAAATTGTACGAGTGATTTTTCAACGATACATCTATAAAAGGTTCAACTCTTTGAGGCTGCTATGGAGGCGGAGTTCACATGTTCGCGATCCCAGCAGTCGTTTATAAGCTCAACCTAACATATCTATCGTCTGACCGTGTGGGCGCATTTCTTCATAACAACTTTGTTGTAAAAAAGGGGTGTTCACCCGCACGTAGAGCAGTGGAGAGCCGGACAGCAAGCGCAGACATTTCGTGTAAGAGAGTTTGCGAAATCGTTATCCTGTTATCCTAACCTATCGTTCAAGCACCTCACGGCCCTGTCCGGCGTGCTCACTCTCACAGCTGGGGAGTTTTACTCTTGTTCAGTTCGGAGGGTACCTCCCCTTCACAAAGAAGGAAGGTGGCATTGGGTCGTTCATAACGTTCTAAGTGATTTAGAGCATTCCCGCTGTGATAGATATACCTCACAAAGATTAAAGGTAGGCATTGTGTGAGTGTATTTATATGCCGATGGTTTTCGGTCGGCGTTCGAGGTAAACCCGGTGCAGTGGAAGCCGAATGTGTGGAGAGGTTAGCCTGTTTTTGAAACTGCCCCGTCTCTCTTCAACTAAATTCTGAGTTTTGAGTAACGTGGAAAATAGGATTTTTAAATACGTGTACGAGATCTGCCTTCAAGGTGGTCGCACCACAATATCAAGAGACCTTTCTGGCATAAAACTTGGCTGTTCTATACACGTAAAAAGACATTTCGTTGCGATAAAGAAAACTGGGGAAATACGTAGACAGAAGAAGAAATTACACGGAAATAGCACAGACTCAACAAATTATATAGTCCGTAATTGAACATCTATACACGCGTACAAATCCAAAAGGTGCGTTGTAACCATGTGCACAGAAACAGAGGTCTATAAATGAAGAAAAGGGGAAGGCGACACGAAACAAGGCATTGCACTACTAGCATGGGCAGCAAAAGGAAAAATACGTAGGTAATTAGTACAATCTATACACGCTAAATGTGAGTCCTCAAGATTCTGTTCAGGAAATTTGGCTTCTACACTCAGAAGCAGTGCACACTGGAGCTGCACGCGCATTGCCTCTCTAGAATTACGTATACCTCAAGCGTTACTACCGTTTGTGCATCCTTCTAAAAGACTCAAAGCATGTTCGTGCATGGACTTGCTGGTGCGAGGACTTGTTCGTGTATCGTTTGAAAGGACTCAAAGCACGGGCTGCCTTTGCAGGTGTTTTCAGGGAATGCCCACGTGTCTTTCAGTAAACGTTTATGCTGTACTTGAGGAATTATCACCTTGAGTATCAAAAATATCCAGAAAAATCTTGCAGCCCTTTTGTTCACGAGCATTTGCGGCCAGGTGGAGTGCTTCCATATCGTCGGCAATGTTACGTTTCCTATCGAAAGAATACTCCCTAGAAAGTATTCCAAACAATGCGTGGAAGAGCTTAGCCATAAAAAGAAACCACGGAGCTCAGAAAAACGGAAACGATTGCCCGCTACATGCACAAGTTGCCAAAAAACTAAATAAAAGGGGGCAAACGCACACCCGTTAAAACCATGTTTTGTGCCTATGAGCAAGTGAAGTTTTGACAATGGGCTATTTATCAGCCAGTAGGGGAATTAAGTGTGGTACAAATCACAGGCCTTCCATACACTGTTGTGACAGATGGAAACTAAAGCGCCATAGCCTAGTGGCCACTGCGACGGGCTACTTTTCACACGAAATCACAGTTCCATTTAAATATACACTATATTGAATATGGCGCCAGTGTCTACTTGAGTCACGCTTCAGGAAGCGTGAAGTCATGTACTGGGTAGCCTTGAATTTTATACAATATCTACAGAGCAATGTGCCGCTGCGATCGTCCGCCGCGATGGACATGATCGGTCGAGTGAGTTCCAATCGGCCCTGTGTGACTTGCGGTAGTTACAATGAGTTGGGGCCAGTTTCGTTTTTGGGTTGGTTTTGGTTGCATGCCTTTGCTAGCCTAGTAATACGCAGCGTGCTGTAGAAAACCGTTTTAATAATAAAAATATAATAATAAAAGTTTTAATTATTACCAATAACTGTCATTTCCAACACGTTTACTAATCTTTGTTTTTAAGAATTTTTTGTGGCGCTAAATGTGGCAACAAATGGCGGAGGTGTTCCGCAAGTTTGAACGTTTTATCTAAACGCGCAGTTTTATTGCGTATAACACCGGTTTTTGCCACCGAACGTGTTCATAGGCCGTGTTTTATCTGTAAACAGCGAACTTTGAAATGAATGTTTTTTTCTGGAGAAAAAACGCACTTTTACGCAGCCGCAAACTTTTTTCGGGAACATGAAATCTTTTACCATTGTCACCCATCTTTCCCCTACAGTTTGTAAATAAGTCATAACTAGGCGCGCCGTAGAGGAATTTTGACGGGGATCTTTATCGTGCGAAATCACACACGGGAATCTGTGCGCAGCGTTAGCGGGCGTAGTTTGTAGGGGAGGAACGTGCGGCAGGGAATATGTCGGCGTGGAGGGTTAAAAGAGCACAGCTGCTGGCCTGGCACGTCTATCAAATTATTCAGCGTCTTTTTGTGTTTGCTTTCTTCACTATGCGTTGCTACGTCTACGAGGTAGCCGAAATGCCCGAAACGCACTTCGGTTCTCTGGCTTCGCTTGGAAACAAGAAATTCGCTGCCTTAGTTCATGCCATGACAGCTGCGCTCCATTATAAGCAAGTGACAGGATTAGTGCTGGCGGGTGACCATTAGTACATAGTTACGTAAGTACAAAGACACAATGCTGATACGTTTATTTGTGGTAAGGAGAGTTCGTTTCCATTTTATTTTTCGCAGTAACAGTAGCAGTACATATGTTAACAGCGCCCCGACACCTTGCATGAGCAGTTATTTAACCGCCACAAAAGTTGTAGCAGACGATCAGTGCGCCGGTTTACCGCGAAGGGGATGTTTTCGTAGGTGGGCGAATTAAACCTTTATGAGCTTTTGAAATAATTTACTATTTGTGACGAAGGCAAAATATTAACCCTGAATGAGTTTCCCCCCAAATTTTACAGCATTGTATTCTACGAAGCTTATCTGCAGAATAGCCGTAAGAGTTTTGTTAGACTGTCAGGAAAAGGAATACGCTTTACTTTCGATTTACTTAGCATAAAAACAGCGTGTTTTATTTTTACTTTAACAATCACACATTCTTCTTGCGGTTTTGAAGCATTTTATATCCTTAAAGGCCGCCAAACGTTTTTATCCAAGCCAATGGCGAAGCTAAGGCGAGCGTGCTGTATAATGGAAGCCCGTGACGACACAGACCGCCTTTACGTGAGCCGCATACCCGCTCGCACCAGATTCCTGATTAGTGCATATAGTGCAAAACTTCATGATCGTTCCAATCGAAGCGTAAGCGCTGTCTCGAGCTCGCGTTGACACTACCGGCAGATTTCTACCTATATGAAACTGTACACCGGATAGAAACGTTCCACTTCTCCTTGGCATGGCTCATGAACGGGCACAAAAAGTTGCCGGGGCTGCTGCAAAAAAAGCATATTGTAAAAAAACTTTTTAAAGTTGGGGAAATATTAAAAAACGTGTAGCTGTGCTATTTTATTTGTGAGGAATTATTGTGAAACTTCATGCAAGACGGAAAATAAAAGCAAATGTTACCCTTTCTTCAAGGGTGAAAACAAGCCGTTTGTGTAATAAAGAAGTAGGCGAGGAACGTTGCTAGCTGCTACAGAGGTGCCCACGACGGCCCGCGATTGTAGATACAGATTTCCCTGTACAATGCATAAGTATAAAACTGTATGGAAGGAAGTGCACCCCAGATTCTGTGATTGTGGCAATCATGCGTCGCAGAGGTAGGTTGCTCGTTCATAGCTTCCTTCGAAATGTGCGCCCTGGGATCCTCCCAAACCTAGCTTAGAATTCCGCCTCGCAATGGCCGAACCCAACGATAAATAGAATTGGTGTCTGCTTGAACCATGGATTTTGGGGGCGTGGCGTTGCCTTGGCATAGACATCGCGCTTCTATTGTGTAGCTAAATGGCCAAACCATACTCTGGTAATACTTTTTGAAATTCAGGTGATCGGCCATATGTTGACTGACGTTTTTACAGCGGCCCCCAACCATCCCTTCCCCTTCCCGGCGCACCCGTCATACGCGGAACCGCCTTTCACGAACGAGCCACTTGTGCAAAACGTGCCTTTACTTATGGTATCCAAGGGAATGGAGACAACAGGGAGTGTGTACCGGTGTCAACCGTAACAAGCACCGCCCAGATGGTGCAGTCATCCCATGGTTTCCCCCGCAGCATTTTTTTTCGTCGCGCTGTTAATATTCCGCATCGATATAATAATATGTAATATTTATTTAGTCAAGTACCCTTAAAGGCCCTCCACAGGATGGTATTACATAGGGGGAGCATTCGTATACATTAAACAAACCAAACATCAATGGGTCCTAACAAAATCACAAATTATAAATATAGAAAAACAGAACCAATAAGAACTTCTCAAACACATAACTGATCGATTTGATTGGTTGTAGGGTTTAACCGCCGACGCAATGCAGGCGATGAGGCGCGCCGTAGTGGAGGGCTAAGGAAATAATTTTTACCACTGGGGATCTAAATGTGCCTAAATGTCTAAGTGCGCCTAAATGTCGTACAAACGGCCCGTTTTTTGCTTTTCACCTCTTTCAGGAAAGCAGGCGCCGTGGCCGGGTATCAAACCCGCGACTTCATGCTCAGTCAAACACACAGTTACAAAATCACGTAACAAAAAAAAACAAAACTATATTAATCAAGCAAAAAACACAATTACGTCGCTTCTTTCCTTGCAAGTCTTTAAATGTTGTAATGTTATCTTTAGTGGCAATGTGTTGTGGTAGTTAATTCCATTCTACTATTGAGCGTGGAATGAATGACTGTGCAACCGCAAAGGAATGGCAAGTGATACGCCTCAGCGTGTAAAAACAATACACCTAAAGTGGACAAAAAGAAACGAAAATGAAATGATGTTTTTGCCTGCAGGATAACTCCCCTGCTGATTTTATTTCTTTTTTTTTGTAGTGGCGTAAAAACACCGCCCGAAAATATTTCTGGTTACGCTACTGGTAAGCTCCTGCCCCGGAGACGTGTATCCGGTAATCCTCGCTTCATCTTTCCGCAGCGACCACATTTAAATGTATAGTCCGAAGCGCAGCGACATTTCGATTAACCTTCTGGTGGCGCAGCTTCACGGCGTCGATAGCTTTGACGCGACCGAAACTGGTTTCGCTTTATCTTAGTCGCAGCACGGTAACTTCGTATATACAATGGCGTACTTACAATGCGCAGGAAGTGTTATCTGTATTATTCCCATAGTTGTGAGAGACAGAACGGAGGGCAGTGAGGAACTTTTAACGATAGGGGAAGAGAATATGCTGACGATGCGCAAACCCACTTGAACAGAATGTATGCGCTGACTATGTGGCTTTCCGTGGCCTCAATAACGTACACACGTCCCATTTCGAACAAACACTTGCTATCACAAAATGTGCTAACTGTGACACAGGCTAGGTTAAAGCTGCGCTGGTAACGACGCCCGGCTGAAACGGCGTGAGCTCCAACTCTATCGCACTCAGAACGAAAGAGCTAGATATTTCAGGCCTGGCCCCAGAGTCTTTCAAAGCATTGTAGGACTCTGCTAGCGCTCATAAAACCCGCCAGGTAAAATTTCGAGGGTTGCTAGTTTAATATTTGCTGTAAAGTGTGTTTAAATATTACGTTCGTTCACCGCTCATCTGTGTCATGTAATGTTCTGTCCTTGTAATTCTCATTGATATTGTTAATATGTGAAGCAGTTCTGGTTTTTTTCAGTCCCCTTTCATTATTTGTAGTTTGGAATTTTATTTTTTCTTAGAACTTTTTTGGTTTTAGCTTTTTTGTCCCGCTTAGAAGGAATGTCTGGTCATTTGATTTTCACTCCTCTTGTGCATTTCCTTTCACAAGAACCCAAAAACAAATTAACATTTTTACGGAATTCCAACACAAAAGCAGTACGGACGTTTGTACTCCTATGAGTCCTCTTTCGAAAGTTGTGCTACGAATACTGTTTCCGAATTTTGCTGCGTAGTGTACACGGTGCACTGGCCGGTGCACTGGCCAACTCTCGCTACTGCTGAGGTAGCGGCGGCCGATGATGTTGTCTGCCTTCATAGTGGGGCTGTTCGTACTGCCAGGCAGAGTAGCTTGCTCAGCCCGGCCGTGCACTTATATCATACAATATTTCGAAACTAACGAAAGGTATAGGAGCCGTTTTGCTGCTACAGACACAACATTCCCGCTTGCGCGTGCAGTGCGCCCAATATTACGTTCTCAATCACAGAAAAGTGAAACGTATAAACTTTTCATGCGCTTACCGGTATACCCCTCAAGTGTGTGCTACGCTTCAAACGCAATGGTAGGTTTAGGAGCCGTTTCACGGCTACAAACACAAGACGCAGGATTTTGAGCTCAGTGGGTATTTTCTTCTTCGTACCAAAATTCTTCTTAGCAATTGCTTCTTTACTTTTTACTAATTCCGGTTTTTAACCTCGTCAGTCGCTGTCTTTTCATCTGGTCGTTCTTTCTTTGCTTTTCCTTTTCTGATGGAGGCGAAAAGCAATAAACGCCGTGCGTACGAGATTTCAGCGCACGGTTAACGATCCCCAGGTGGTCAAATTAATCCTGAGCCCTCCACTACGACGCACCTCATCGCCTGCGTTGCGTCGGCGCGTTAAACCCTACAATCAATCAATCAATAAATCAGTTCTTTTTTTCTTTCCTAGATACTGGTTTCCATTCCGTGTAAAGCGACTATTCTTACTGGTAGGAAGAAAATTTACGTGTCTCACAATCGTACCGCCTTCAAAATAAGACACAGTTTCTCTGGACGAGGAAGGAATAATAAGGTGTCGCCCTTTGCGCGTTTTCTCGAAACGTCAACATATAAGCTCGGAGTTTCTGCTGTATGCTAGTGATTCAAAATGTTACCGCTACTTTGTCACAAGGCTATTTAAGGTGCATATAATGCGGACAGCAGGTTATTTGGAGTACAATGCACATGCGATAATTCACACTCGGATAATTCACACTTCGGGTAGTTCAAACAAATTTCAAAATTTTGGTTGGCCCGCTATGTTTTCAATGTATTCTAATTCCGCTTAATTCAAACTGCTTCATCAGAGAAATTCGGTTAAATCGTTTTAGTTTGCTCGTCAGTGCCGAAAAACATCGGCTATATTTGCCGTTCCTAGCTGCAAATGTGCATCCTTGTATCCCTAACAGTCACAAGTAAAGCTGGTACACCTGCACACACGTGTAAAAATAATAAACTGGCTGCTCTTGCTGGCATAGAAAGGTTTGTTTTGAACGCTTACGGAAAGACAAAGCAGTCATCTTTATCGCTATCTTCTTCAAAGCCATTATATCACTTGAGTACTGTGTGTGAGTTTGCTATTATTAAATACGTGAATGTTTCATTACACAACAGGTTGGTGTGTTGCCCTGAGTCGTATTACGAGAAGTTTCTCATAATTCACACTTCTCTGGCAATTCAAACAGAATCCTGGGGCCCCTTCGAGTTTGAATTATGGCGAGGTCTACTGTATGCGTAAGCCAACGCCAACAGGCTTGTTAGGACAGTGCGCACAACCTCCTTTAGGGGTGAAACCCCTTAGGTGCTCGATCGAGCTTCCGGCGTCTCATGTCATCGTATCATGCCATCTTCGATGTTGTCACGGTACTAAAACACCCCCTACACTCGTTTCTCGCTTCCCTTTAGAACAATGAATGTGAAGATATAGGAATTCCCTTATTTTAATTGGCTCCATACTGACATAGCCAGTTAAACGTCCTCAACCTGGTATTTTCCGTACCTTTCGTTGATATACTGCTTGCTTACTTTTTGCTTTGAAAGATTCATAGTGTGGCTTCACTTAAGTCGGAATCCTTTTTAAAGCTGTCAACCAAGCAGAAGTCAATAAATTCAGTGGCTCTTATGTTATTTCTAAGACGACCTAAAACTTAAAGCCGCAGTGGTGATGTATTAAAAGGAAGGGTCCACTTTCACGCTCTCTTTCTCGACCATTCACGCCCACCATCTAGATATTTTTTTCTTGTTTTTGGTATTGTGATCAGCAACAGTTTGGTGTAGAGTCAGTATGAATTGGCATGGTCTTTCTCATTTTCTAATAAGTAGTCAGCTTAATTTCCATTGTTATTTAGTTGCTCAATTCACCGCCCTTTTTAGTTGGTGTGATTAGCTTAGTCATGCCCGTTAGATCTATAGGTCACACAGCTTTCATTATGTGTGTTAGATTGCAATCCTTCCAAATCAGCGAGCGCAGTGCTGTATTATTCCATTTGTAACGTGCGGTAATGCGGCGTAGACAAGTGGTGTTGATACTTTAGCACCAATAAGGACCCTTTTCTTAAGCGGGTGGACAAAAGCCGAAAAGAGAGTTCACCCGGAATCAAAAAAACTCAACGCAGGCAGCTTTGGAAAGCACGTCATGCGGGTGTATAGTTAGTGTGAAGGAAAGGAGAATCTAAACGGCGCTGCTGCCCTCTTTCACACACGCAAAAACACCGTAGAACAACTGTTAGCAAGAGTAAACAGTTCTGTAAACACAAAATAAGTAAAACAACAAATGTGGCGAAAACAAAATCACCATAAAAACAAACAATGTGAGCAACCACAAATTATAAGTCTACCTTGGTTCTTGTTTAGCGCGTAGCACTTCTTAGGTGGTGTAATTGTGAAAACAAAAATCTCTACTTTAACGCCTGCCACGTCGTGCTTCTGCCTCGCATTATCGAAGGGTTTGTAGTATTGCCTCATGAGACACTTTGCTTCGCGATGCACCTGGATCCTTTCGAATGACTTTGTTCGGCCACCTAACCTTTGCGACTCTGCTCGTTCTAGGCGTCGTGGAAACGGGGGGGGGGGGGGGGAGGGGGGGGGGGGAAGACAGCAATGCTGAATTTTGCGCCTTCATCTTCTGTTCCCTTCGTGTGCAGTATATTGACGGAGACGAACACTTCTCGCTACTGTCGTGCTCTTTCTCGAGCTGCTTAATGACTCACCGTATGGTACGCCAGCGAGCGAGCCCTTTTTTTTTACAGACGCCGGGCGCCGTTTTTCTTCTGTATGGGCCATTTGGGTTATCGCCTCATTTTTTTTGGTATAGCGTCATTTTTCGGTATAGACCACCTGCGTCGCTACTGACTTTAGATGGGGTTTTCTCGGGCTTCTCCAAAATCTGGAACGTCAGCAGGGCTGCTTTCCCGCGCCGTTAGTTGCCCATCGACGAGGTCCAGAGCTGTCAGAGCTTTGAAGAAATTGCGATACCGCCGTTTCCATGAACACGTGGCGCTGGGTGCTGCGAACGCGGTGAAACATTGAATGTGTTGTGCTATTCCTGCAGCTGCTGTAACTGCAATACTAAAGTAAAAATATACGTCTAAAATTAGTCGCGCCCTTGCATGTCTCTGTATTGGAAGTTATAAATTTTCGTTGAAAAGTTACCGCTGACGAGTATATGCTCTTCGCTTGGAGTTGCTCTGTGAACGCACATCGTAATGAGGGGCCTCATTGGCGCGCGCGTGTAGTCTGTTTGTCGGGTGACGGCACTATAAGTGCGCATTCAGCGAGTGAAACTTTCTGTAAGTGCCTCCGACTTCCTTGATGGGTTGGTCTCCACGAAATCCACACGACGGCACAGTGCCATTACTTCTCGGTTTCATTGCAGTTCCCTTTCTTAAGGTTGGTTTCGTTTTCACATACCGCATAAAATGTTCGGAAGCGTTTTGTCCATGGTTTCATCTTTTAAGCCAGATAGCGCCGCTGCTCTCCGTCAAGGTGAAATTCCATTAATTTTGTTGGGCTTCAAAAATTGTCTAGACGAAGTGCAGCCCTTCAACGTGCACTGTCAAATCTCGGTTTGCTGCCCCCACTTCAATTCAGATGAACATAAACCAGGACAGCGAATCGATCCAACGATTCTTGGGTGAGCCGCACTACTCCGTGATCACTGAGCTATTGCGGTGGCCAATAATCCAGAGAAACTAGCAAATTGGGTTCCCTTTCCTATGCATAGACAGCGGAAATGCGTGAGTTTATTAAAACACATTGAAGGGCTGTCGGAACAACCTGAAACCACCCACAATGACTGTCTGAGGCGTACCGCTGAAAACATCGATACGGTGCGCCCCCAAATTGTCGCTTGTAGTAAAGATGACAAGTGCCGAGCGGGAAAAGGCCATGTTGTGCAGAGGTGAGAAGTACACTTGGGGAAATCACAATTCATGTGCACACTAATTATGGGCCGTGCTTTCTTAAGTGAAAAGCAAGTGTTGATATGTAGCAGACGACATGTGTGGGGATTCTGAAGTGTGGTGCCGTAACGCCGTTTCCTGTTATTATGAAGGATTCCACTGCGAACTACAGAAAAATTTGCAAGGCATGAATCTTTCTTCTGCCTCGTAAACTGTCAGATTGGCACAAAGGTAATGTACAAAAGGTTGTTTCGGCTCCTTATCAGGGAGGATTAGTAGACAGTTGGCAGTTGGCTACATTTCCAGCAACACTAGTTTTCAAGTGTGGGTTTGAAACCTGATCTTACAAAGTTATTTTTGTTATGAGGACCGCGCCTGGCCTCTCATGCTCTGTGATGCCGGTACTAGACACACCGCCACATAATAACGCAGACATGCTAACTGCGACGCAGACATGACGACGCACACACGGTCCACAAAGCAAAAAACACTCTGGCGAAAATTTACTCCGTTTAAAAAGGTTTATTGGATGGCACTGCGAAGTTAGTAGCTTATTTGAGCCCTTTCAGACGTTCATTCAGCAAATCGATTCCGTGCTTGTTGATCTCATCAAAATACGGGAGCTCCGCCTTGATTCGTTCGTAGTAAGCTTTCAGCCGGGGGAACTTGTCAACTCGAAGAACGGGCAGCTGCAAGAAAAAAAATGAAAGCAAATAGTGTTGTTCCGAGGACTTCACCGGATTTATAAAGGATATATGTTCCTAGGACATTCTCACAGTTGCAAATTTGTATGATGCAGATCAACACTGGAAAAAGAAGGTTTTGGTTTTTTTGGCAATCAATTATTTTTTTCTGCAGGATTGGCGGCTGTACGTTTTTACACCTACTGAGATCAATGTTTACAACGCATGCGTTCCGCCATGAGTAAAGAAGGCACATATTATAGTATATTTTGCTTTCGTATCTTTTTTATAAATTTGGTTCGGAATGTCTTGTGATAGTGGTATCGTTGGCAAGCATTTTATTGTATTTAGTCATTGAAACATAAAAAATCTATAAATTTGAATGCAGCTCTGTCAGCCAGAAAGCGTAAATTAACATGCAGTGTAACAGCACGCACATATATTTATGACTTCCATTTACAACACATTAACAGTACTGTTCTACTTACTTAGAAAATTTAAAAAATTAGCTTCTCACACTAATTCTAACAAAACAAAAAAACGCAAAACAATTCTTTGTACACTGGAACCCCATTGATGCGTTTTTCACCGGACTGGTTAAACAAAACGTAACGACCAGGAAAACGCAGCGAGGAAACTTTCTAAACTGAACGAAAACAGTGCACGATAGACTTTCAGCCATGCATTTCTCCAACTTTGGCTTTCGAACCTTAAAAAACGGGTAAATTTAGGATTGCTGCTTTTTGCGATTGCTGAAAAACACCACGTGTGGAAATAGAATGTCCCTAGCGATGTCGACTGTCTTCCGCGCTGGCTGCTGTGTAGACTGCATTTAGTACGTGAAGCTTTTCCTGAAGGGACAGCACCTCCCGTTTTTGCGACGCCATCAAGGCGCGACAAAGTTCGCGGTTGCAAGTTCAACGGTGCTCTCAAAGCTTGATGCGCAAGATGCCTACGAGAGCGGGTGCTATCCTTACGGTGGTGCTTTATGGAAAACACGCAACACGCACTTCCGGCATTCCGAAGTAAAACTGAGTTGTAAGCGCAGTGATGATGGTGATCGCATAGAGTAACATAGTGCCATCTAGTGGCCACGAATCGCACTCGTCTGCGGCTTCATGCAGTCAGTTTCGTAGCCAAGCCTGGCCAAGGTTCGTCAAACGTCAAAATTGCGGTCCGCCCATGTTGCCCGGGCGGCTTCGGAGTGTCAGTTTGCGACGAATGATCCGAGAACGTTCTCTGAGCCAAGGCGTATCACTGAGGATTTTAATACATGAGACTTCATGTGAGCTGCGCCGGGACTTGACAAACACAACGTAGCAGCCGGGAAAATGCACACTAGGAGAACGTTAAGAGCGGGGGGTTCTACTGTATATCATCGCTGCTGCTGTATATACCGACTTGCAGATTGATTGATAATTGGGTTTACGCGCCGACGCTACTCACGCGATGAGGCGCGCCGTATTGGAGCGCTACGGACTACGTTTCACAACCTGGGGATCTTTAATGTGCGCTCAAATCTGGAGCACACGGGCGTTTTCGCTTGCCGCCTCCGTCATAAAAGCGGTCACCACGGTTTGGATTCGAACCCGCGCCCTTGAGGTAAGCAGCAAAACGTCGTAGCCACTAAGCCACCGCGCCGGGTGCCGCGCATGCACTCAGTGGAAGTCTGCACTGTTCAGTTTACCGGGTACGCAGCTCCGGCGATTTGGATGGCCAAGGACGCCGTCGAGACCCATGCAATCTTGGGTATTGTATGAGGAGGAGCGGAGTTCTGATCCTCCGATGTCTTTGCTCTCCTACTTTAACTTTATCTTTAACTTAAGCGTGGCTATGTCCACTGAAGGACGAAGGCCTCTCCCAAAGATCTCTTACTATTTTGTATATACTAATAAAGTGTATTGCTACAACTACTTGAATACAATTACTAAAGAAATCGAAAAGGCCTGTTTGGCTCAGCTTCCGGAATTTGTAAATATTTTTTGAAACCTTCACCCGTGGGCATAAAGGACAGCATTTCGCGCCTGCCTTTAAGGAACGGTAAAACTTTGAACAAATATGAGTTCTCGCAGCATGTTGACGTAAAGCTTGTCTGTGTGTTTCTTGAATTTTGTTATTGAACAATAAAGTCCCTTTGCCTGTGTTTTTCAGCACTTTTGTCATTAAACAATAAAGTCCACGCAATCCTAAAGGTTAGTTCATAATTTTCAAATCTATGCGATCCTGCATTCTCCTGATTCATTCTCTGCACCCAACTTAGTAATCTTTCTCAAGTGTTTGTAGACTACATAATTTTCTATCCTTACTAGCAGTCCAATCAGCTCACAAAATAAAATGGCAACAATGTGCACGTAATAACAGTTGTCGTTGAAGGTATTTCAGCAGCGTTTTATACATTTCAAAATTGCTATCATGCAGTGCAGCATTGACTACAGCTTTGTTAATTGGTGTATCAGTTATACAACGGCGTCTTTCAAAGGCTTAATCACAGCTGGCGTATGCATCACAGGGTTGGTCAATCTGTATAGTATCTGCCGCCTATGGGCGAGCATCCGGAGGGAGGTCCCGGCCTTCACTTGGAAATCGTTTCTTTTGCAGGCTATGTTCGCCTGAAGAAGGCCCGAAATATTGTTTTTGTTTTCAAAACCACCCATAGCTCTCTATTTCCCCTTTCACATCACTGTATTTACCCCCATCTGGATTGGCAAGCCCTAGCATTAGTGGGTCTGAGCTTATCAGCTTTCATTAACGGTTCTCTCACTCTCTAAAATTCGCTCAAAAGAGGTTTATCCAGCGTTGTTGCAAACCTGATTTCTCAATAAAATACGCAAGCGCTAATATTAGAGTTCTTGCCTCATTCCACAGGTGCTGTACCATTTGACATGTGCAGCTTTCCCGCTCATGGCAGTTCTTTCAACAGTGATTACTCTGCAATTTTTTAGCGAAATGAAAAGTTATTTTGCACAGCTAATGCTTGGGGTGAATACTTGCTTTGTGCATAGTTTCAAGTCGCGCGCGTTGCGCGACTGGGTTCCTGAGGCATGGGAACTATCCCATAGAAATGCATGGGGAGTTTGATTTGATAGCGAATTACACACAAAAAATAGTCAGAAACCAAAAATATTCTTTTAGTGTTTTAATCTTCACGTTGGCTTCTAGCTTTACGCCAAATATTATTTTCCTAAAGTGGTTTTGCTAGGTTCCCGAGAGGTTGTAATTTTGAGCGAGAAAGCTGGGTATGAAGACGTTTACTGCAGTGCAGTTTCTCTCGCGAAACATGATTATATCTAGCCTGTGATTTGTACTGGATGTTAACACTTGGCACGAGAAACCCCAACATGCGCAAACTGAAGGTGAGGCCAATATATAAGCTCAGTTAGGAAATTCACTGTCTTCAAATATGGTGGAAATTAAAGATATGACACCAAAAAGTGAATCGCTCACAAGGTATACTTTCAAATCTCTGATTACAGGGCTTCGAAGCTGGTAATTTTACACTACATCATTGCTCTGGAAATATTGTAAGCTCCCTATCATCTACTACTTACCTCCAAGCATAATGTTAGGTGGGAAACCAGGGACAGGTCCGCTAGAGTTAGTCCATGGCCAACAGCGTAGCCGCCATCTTTTTGCCCACGTGGTTATCGAAGCTGGCCAAGACGTTGTCCTCGAACGCAGCTATATCTTTCGGTGTTGGCTTCTTCAGGTCAAAGAAGCGTGGTTTCTATGTGGAACGAGTTGCAGGAAAGAAGAACGGTTTTATAACAAGGTCAAACTGCCTACTTAGCCACACGTGCTTAACAAACTTCATCAAAATATCACTTACAGGCACTGGTGAAGCTTGTAAGATATCCTTATATGGGACATTACTTGTAGTACTGGCCTTTGGTTTTTGCTCCCTTGTAGTCCTGTTACAGGCTACACTGCAGCCTGTTCCCCTTAAAAGAAGGGCGCTCATTGACGCTATGTGTAATCACCGGTTGACATTTATTACATATCATCGGAAGTGGCCACACTCTTTTCAACCGGCTAACAATAGCAAGCCCGTTGTGCTACCGAGCACGAGGTTGCGGGTTCGATTCCTAGCCGTGGCGGCCGCTTTTCTGATGGAGGCGAAAAGTAAAAACGCCCGTGTGTAGGAGATTTTGGCGCACGTTAACGATCCCCAGGTGGTTAAAATGAATCCGGAGGACTCCCCTACGGCGCGCCTCATCGCCTGCGTTGCGTCGGCGCTTTAAACACAACTATCAACCAACAATACGAAGCCCTTCGTGAAGCCTACACGTGTCGGACACGAGGTTGTGCCCCTGCATGAGAGCGCTGCCCGTCCGCTGCAGCTTATGGCGGCGTGATAGAAAGTTCCGACGAGCTGTCGCCTCGTATTCCGAATACCTCCTCGCCCCACCGAAGGAGAGCTGTGACAGCAATTTTCACATGTAAACAGTTGCGCCATCCTCCAACCAGCCGAGTTGAAACGCATGGAGGGAGGGCGGACTCAGAATATGGCTAATCGTCTCAATTGATGACAGGCTTCTTCATTGAGACTGCACTAAAACAGTCTCTGTGATGGTATTCCCTACCTTTCAGGAGAAGTGCCCGTACTTGTTTCCGTGTAACAGGGCTGGTGTTTGTTGGCCTTCAGGACAGTTCCTCTGGAAGCTACTGCGCCAGGCCTTGCAATGCATGTCGCATGGAAGTTCATGCCCGCCCGTAAGGAATTCGAGAAACGTATCAGCTTCAGGAATCAGCCAATTCAATCGAGTGAACTCAAACAGGTTCAAAGGTTTTTTTTCGAGGTAAAGCGCTATTAGGCTAAATTTGTGAATAGCACTTTCGTGTTATCAGGCCGTCCGTGGTTCTGTTAACGATAGTTGATATTGTGAAATAACATGGCCTTTCCTGACCGATTTTGAATCATGGACGTCGTACTCAGTACACGAATACGCGATATGCTGTGCCACATTATTGAAGGTTTCCAGTACGTATGGAAGCACATGGGATGGAAGCAGGAGGGGAGCGCATTGCCGGGCTGGTGCTGCTTTCGGCGGCGTGTTGCGGCCCGACGCTGCCCACGTAGCTGCCATGCTCACGTCAAGGCCGAGATGGCGGCCAGTGTGAAGTTGAAGAACCTCACTTAATTAAAACCCATATACTGGCAGCTTGATAGCGCTGTCTTTAATGAGTTTCACTGTATTGTGTTTGTTTTCATGGCGACCGGACTAACCTAAGAACGATGGACCCGAGGAAAGTTAGCGAGAGCCTTCGAGCCGTCGGCGTGCTTTGCGGCTCGTAACGGACCCACAAATGTTTTCAGTTGTTGATTTCCACTTCGTACGGATCTTTTTCTCTAAGACTGCAGAGTGTGCCACTTGCCTGTTTAACGACGGTCATTGCGTACAATGGCATGCCACAAACAGACGGGGAGCACGAGGGTCAAATGCAAGACGAAGACACAAGACATTCTGTCTACCGCTGCCGCACTGCTCAAAGTTGCAGGGCGAAGTTCGGCTTCATCCCATTCCTGACTGTGGCTGGCGCTTAGGTGGTTAGGCAGCCATCGTGCTGTTCATACCACCACAAGAGCACACGTGGGGACTCCTCCAAATCAAAACCTTTCCGAACTCAGACATACTCAACCTCATCCACCCATGCCTTTACCCCTCACCAAAAAGCAAAGCATGCGTAGCCTTCGCCACCCGTCCCCGCATCATATGGGGATGCGACAAGGACAAGGACGACAAGGCCAAGGATAACAAGATGGGATCAACCAAAAGAACACCAAACAACAATAAAAAACCCAAAACTTATCAGATAATAGATGTTCCCATCTGATTATTGGAGACGCGTGTGTGGTCTGGTGACTGGGAGGGTATATGTTCTTCATCTTTATTGATTAACCTTCAGTTCTTAGTAAGCGCTCGTCCTGTGTTCCCTTCGTTTCAGTCGCGTTTTTTCAGCGTTGAGTTTTTGAAGGTTCACACATGCGAGTTCTGTTCTTTTTATGTTCGCTTTTCTTCCCGCACGTGCCGGCGTTGCAGTGCCACTTTTTTTCTGCTTACTATCCTAAAAACCAACTAAACGAGCGTTCCAAAATAAATAGAGGCGGGGTGGCCGGTTAATTACATGTATTTCGCTTCAAATGTACCTGCAATTTTTTCCCGCTAAATGGGGAGATGTTTGACACGCGCCAGCGGTTCACGAGTTTTGAACGGTTATGACCGAGCGCCAATTCGAATCCACTTCTACAATCACGTTCATCGCGGCGGACGATCGCAGAGTCAGATTCCTGTCTGGGTAATATTGTATGAAACTCTAGGCGCAAAATGTCGGCGTTCGTCATGTGCACAATACGTTAGACGTGTTACCCGAAAATCGTCGTCTGCATTCGTTGTCCCTTTAAGCCATGTTTCTCAAGCACATTCAAGTTTTCATATAAGAGCAAGAGAGTTGTGTCGCATGGTGATTTCTGCACACACCTAGCATTGGTCGCGTTGTTGTGGACAATAAGCTGCCTAATGAGGGCCCTCTTTACTCTGAGAGTGTGACAGGATTTTTGGCGGCGGGACTTTCGCAGTGAAACGTATGTTTGGGTTTTTGAGGAGCGAGAGGAACACCGCTGGATGCGCGCCCTGCTCAGGCCATGAGTCTCAAACACTGTACGTAAATAAACTGCAGATATTTCGCAATTGCTTATAGTAGCTTATCGTCTGCAACGTGCGGTGGACAATGAGCCAGTTATCTGTGTTTTTTCATCATCCATCACTGGCCGACCGATGCGAATCCGGTCACATCTTCAATTGTAACTGCCAGAATGGAGACGAAGACCCCACATCCTCAGCAAACGTGCTACGCTGTGGTGAGACGAGCGACACGACCAATGGTAGAAGCGTGAGCCAATCAATTAATGGATCTCCATAATAGCACCAGCGAACGCGGGGGTTTTGCCACATTTAGAGCGTCATCATCTTTAGTAGGTCTTCAATTGAGCATTGGGCCAGTGCCCACTTTTTTCTTGTCTGTAACTTGCATCTCTGGTAACTTGCATTGCTCGAGTTAGGCTCTCATTTTAAATTGCAATATTTCCCCCTTCATCGACAGCATCTCTGAAGAAGAATTTCGCGCGATCTTTAGTGACATTGCACGCCTCAAAGCTTTAAAACAATGGCATACGGGGTTCTGTCTGCTTCACCAGATATACCCTCCCATCACCTCTAAATTTGTGGCTGAACCCTCTTCACCGATTCGACCGAATCTGGTCTTATACGCACTTTTCCATGACGTACCCGCCTTGACCGCATTGCCAATATTTTAAGAACCAAGGACCCTCCAATAAATAATGAATGAATGCGCAAGAAGCACACGGTTTTATGTTTATGTTCTAACAATTTTCTGGGCCGAATAAATTTGCTCAGGCGTGCAATAGTTTCATGTGTTCGGAAATAAAATCACTTACGAAAAACGTGAAGTAGTGGGGCTGAATGGTGCTCGTTATCGTAGCCAAAACCTGGTCGACCAGTGCTCGGCTTTTCGGGCACGATGGGTTGAGGCTAGATGCTGGAGCAAACTTATTGCACAGGTAAGTGCAGATGGCCGAACTGCAAGGAAACGGGTAAAAGGAGTGGTAGATAGTGTTTTCTACCACAGCCGCCCACGGTCTATACATGGTATTCCCATAAACGTTTAGCGGGCCATTTCTTCTCTTGGCAATACTAAAAACCGCCATCACAGTGCCCATCGTCTCTGCGAATGCATCCGCATCTCGCAGAGAAAAAAGGGCCCTGGCGTCCATCGTCTGCGCCGTTACCACTCGACTGTCGGCAGTCCTCAACCATAGAGTTTCGTACAATAGGGACTAGAGAGGAATCTGGCGCTGCGATCGTACGCATTCGGATTTGCACTCGACGGCTTGCGGAAGTTATGGATTGAATCGCGCAACCACTTTGGTTCTCGTTTTGGAATTCAATGAACGCGCTTGCCCATGTTGGAAGAAGCGTTCAAAAATACGTTTCTTCTTGAACTGAATGCCGCACACGCACTGACGCCACCCTGAGTGGAAATGTTTTATAACCATAGTTGCGAATCGGAATGGTTTTCAATTCATTCCTGCTACAGCGAGCACGAAAAAATAAATGATGGCACTGTGTGCGGCGGAGGTGCCTGCGAATTGGGAGTTGCAGCGCTGATGATTCGGCAGACCAATGTATTTTTGAAGCTGATGACGGTTGTGAACTCCTTGGAACTGCCACACTTATCGTGCGAAAGCTGATTTCTACGGCGTAGACCAGCACAACCGGCGGCCGATAGGAACGCAGCTTCATAAATGTCACTAATTCAGGCTATAACAACTCCTCCAAGTATAATCGGTTCCTTTTTTTAAGGGCAGAAAACATTTCTTGATATTAAAAACTACATGCCCCAAAACTTTTAACGAGGTTTTCAAAGTCGCGGTGCCTATTTAATTGGCGGCAAATTTAAAACGCACTCCGCAAACATCCTCTACTCCGCGTCTGCTTTTTATTTAAACGCGCTGTTTTATTTTGTACGAAAGCAGTTTTTGGTCACTAGCTTTCTGGGCTGGGTCACAGCGAACTGGGCAATAAAAGGTTTTTGCCAAAAAACACAAGTTGCGCAGCCATAGGGCCGTTTTGATGCTACGGAATCCAGTTCCAGAACTACTTATCATTCTCATCGAAGCTTGAGCGCCGCCTCGGAGTCCGCCTTGACACTAGCGCTAGTTTAATCTCTAGTTATTATTGTACGAAACTCTATGTCATCAATACACATAAATAATAGCAGTGACATTGTGTTCTAAGGCCCTACTTGCCCTAGAGAACTTGTAGTCACTACCGGTGAATGGAGCCGAATGGAGACTGCTAATTCAGTACAAAAGAAAGCATCACGACGCACGAAATGCTTACACTGCGCGCAGTGGCTTGCGGACTCGGTTATGACGCATGTGCGCTCACACCTTGCTCAGGGTAGAGTCGTTCAGATGATGCTTGCGAAGAAATTGTGAATGATCATGCGCACACGGATTTAGATACGGCAGCGTAGCAGTGTGCGGATTGGTAGCTGGGAGACTGGCAACATCTATAGGCAAGCGGCCGAAAGAGAAGGCGCTTGCCAACAGATGAGAAATGTGCTGCCGATGCCAAAACACGGCAGCTGGCAGTTATCTGTTCTGCGCCGACGACGTTATTCTTGTCTTCCGCCAGGTAGGCTGTAGAACAATGCGCGACACAGCAGTTTACGCCGAGCCTTGAGGTCGGTGGAACGGCCACTTGCGTGCGCCAGCACGCCAGAGTGTGTGCGTCCCCGTTGCTCAGGCGAAACCCACGGTTGCCGGCATGTGTACCACGCCAGTGCATACAATATTTAGATAAGAAAACAGGCAGCATGACTACTATCTCCTCGTCGCTAACATTACCAATGGAACAGTTTAGTTTCTAAGCTATATAAGCTGCCCATGTGATTGAAAAAACAATACAACACCCTTAGCCTTCGCTTGTGGGTGGGGAACGCGGTATCGTTGTCATAATCGGCGATAAAGAGGACTGCAGAGTGCCTGGAATAGATATATTGACGCGCATTTATCACATGCGTATCAGGAGCTAGGTCGCGCTGCGGCGTAACATGGACACTTCGTAGTCATGCACTCGCCCTGTGGGGATCGACGGACGAGATCGGCGAAGTCAGGTTGCCTGTCACCTTGAAACAAAATCGGTCCCTTTTGCGATTGGCACTTCACCGCATTTCACAGTTACGAGAATACCGTATCACTTCACCGCATTTCACATAGCGTAGTGTACTGCACTGCCTTCACGCATGCGCAAATGGCGTGGGTTCCTGAATGACATAAAACAGAGAGCTAGCCGCATCCAGCAGCAGGGAACACTCAGGGGACGAAGCCGGCGTCAGCGGTGCAAAGTGCGGATAACAGCATTTCGCGCCAGCTGCCGCCAAAAGGCGCCGCCTGGTTGAACACCATCTATTGTGGCAGCGCCTTACGATCCAGGTGGCTTCAGTGGGAAGGGGAAGCGGTGGTATGAGATTTTTCGCTCGCGTTCATGCCGCCGACCATTCCGGTTTTTTTCCACCTGAGGATCCTAACGCTCCGCGTTAATACGATGAGTCATATTTAGGGGTCTCTTGAAGCAAGAGAACTTGTGCACGACCCTAGGTCTGCCAACTACTGGGGACACGGCGACACTGAAGAACATCACACAGTCGCATCAGCATTCGGTCATTTTAGCGGCGCTGCTATACTTTGTACGTTGCCGTGGGTACGTTAAACAGTTTGGACTCTTTCAAACACTTTCACTTCGTTTATCTACGCCGGTGTTTCTTGTGTCCTTCAGAAAAACAGGAATCACAGGATGGTGAAACATCTCATTAGCCAGCTTCATCACCTCCCAGCTTCAAAAAGGACGCTGGCGCAGCCATTTCGCCAACAAGGAACCTTAATGCACAAAAAAAATGTATGTTCCTAAAAATCAAAAAAAAAGTGTATTCATAAAACCGCAAAACACCGCATCCACTAAATATTCCTGAGACAGGATGTTAATATAGGGTGTTAAAAGTGGTAACACAAAAGCATAACGCGGCAGCGGGATGTTCTGGCTAATGCAAATTGAAGTCGTCATATGTTTATACATTGATGATGAATTAGGGGGCTAGCCGACTTTGAAACACCCGCGGTATTCGGCTGCCTTTTGACCAATATGCCGTGCTTCGTTGCGGCTTATTGTGGATATTCAAGGAAATAAAGGAGCCCAAAAGTACGAGCGTTGCTTGCGGCTTTTGTTATCAGCTTTACACTGTCGTCTCGTGAGCCGTGTGTTAGTTCTAGCTTGTGTACCTTTCGCAGCAGTGAGCAGACGTTACACATTGTAGTTGCTCTTGCACCGTGTGGTAGAAGCCGTCGACAAAAAATGCAAGCGTGCATTTGGTGGTGAGCGCTTTGCACACTGTAACAAATTTACATAAACGGGGAGTCACACTTTCGCTTTGAGAACTATTTACTCCAGTGTAATGACGGTTTCTGTTCGCCCTTGCATTCTGGAATTTATTACAGGTAAGTTTAACTTTCTGAGATACGCACCGCGCAGTAACACACGCAGGCCGCCATTTGTATGCATGCACACATACGCAAACATACACAACCGCACACACTCCCAAAAGCGCCCACTCAGAAACACGCATCCATTCACACATGTAGGACACACGCGCACACCTAACACATGCACATACACACGCGAGCGCAAATAGGCATGTAGGCGCATGCGCACACATACACATTTACTTATATTATTTCTACAAAAGGAAAAACCCTCCGTACCCAGCACTCTAATTGGAGGTAAATGTTTGAGTCCATTTGCACCCTCAGGACCTTTTGTTCTAATTGATGGCGTTAGTTTAGTAAAGTTTTTTCAGTCGGGTGCAACGTTTTTTTTTCCTTGTAGCATTCGAGCGCCGGATGTGCTGAAAACATAACATTAGCCCTCATTACTACATTTTATCCCCGGCATAGGGCCTGAAAGTAACTTGCTGCAATTGTTGGTTTTGTTGTGATGTTTCAAGGCTTGTCCCTACTTGCATGCAAATATCTCCAGCTTCGCATTCTCCGCTGCTTGTTTACGTAACAGCACACTGTAACAGCACTATATTTAGGCAAGAAAATGATTTTAACCATTCTCTCCCACAATAATTAGGGAAAGGAAGTGAATTGTAACCCTTGCAAATATTTATTGCTGTTTCGCGGGAATTTGCTACAGTGCATTTTTGGCGTATCTTTTCAGTTGCATTATTTGTGTCAAAACCCGGAACCGCTTTTCTTTTCAATACAGGTCACACGGAGTGTATTATTGCAATAAAGTCGTTGGTAATAACAGTGCCTACAAACGCTTCTCTGTAAACAAACTATATTCTGGTATCTTAGCGAATAGATGTCGACGGAAGACAAAGACCAGGTGTTGTGTTGAACCCACGTCGTTTTGCAGTGCTCGGTAGCGATATATTTTCACCAGATGAAGTACCAGAAAGCATTCATTCGCGTTGTGTATTACGCGTGGACATTGCTTTGCTCAAAGGAACAGCAGCGGCAATACGGCGCCGGAGGCATAAGGAAAAATCCAAAATAAATTGTGGTGTTTTGCCTACAAATATACATCGCAGCGGACGGCCTAGAAAAACTTGAATAAGTGACTCGTTGGAGAGGACTGCGACGGGTACAAGACGACACAACTACAAAGGGGTCGTTGCGTGTTGTCCCTAGGAACAGTGCCGTTGAAGTGTTTAACGTGTCAAGGGAGGGAAGGGCACACTCACAAGGATTAAATTTCACAAATTGACATCAGGCGCAAACTGAACTCAACCTTACCATGTGATGAGAGGTTAGCTTCCGTCAGTGGTTGCAGTGTACTGCGCTAGCGAGGTGGTAGGTGGTGAACTGAATCTCAACAGATGAGCATTAGGTTTAGCTTTACCAAACGTTCTCAACTACACTTGAAGCGACGAGTTGAAAGTTTGCTATGTTAATAATACCTTTCAAGTTGCACTGATCCTCAAATTTATTGCGCTTAGTTCTGAACGGCGGCGAAGTGTTTTTTGGATACCGTATTTACTGGCGTAATGAACGCACTCAAATAATGAACGCACCCACAACTTTAGCCGTCAAAATTATATTTCTTCTTTTCCCCGCTTAATAAACGCACCCCCAATTTTTTAACCCTGCAGTTCCACGAATGGCCGCACTGTAGCTTTTCCACTTTACTCGCGTCCGCTGATAATGATCGCGCATGCAACTTAGTGCTGTCTCTCAAAGTAAAAACGAAGAAACACTCCGGGGCGGTGTCGTGGGAAAAGCCAATCAGAACGACGCTCAGTCGGCTCAGTACACCTAGCGTCTAGCCTTACTTTTTTCGAGATATCTTTGTTTCTTGATTGCTTTTCCGCTCGTCTTTCACTTATCGCACGGCGATAGGCAGAAATGTCTGTTGCACGGCTAGTTTTGAGTTAAAGGTTGTGTAGCACGCCGTTCAGCATGGGAACTGTGCTGGCGGTAGACATTTGAGAATTGAGGAGGTGAAGCATTGGCAAACGAAGACGAGTGTAGTTCAATAAAAACGCTTTGTGTTGGCCTTCTGTGTCCAGTATATTTACTTCGAAAGGTAGGTTATCTAATGGAATACTTTGTTTCGTGGAGGCCTTCTTTTATCACTCCTCAAAATTTTCTGGAGGATTACCGCGAATAATAAACGGACCCTCAACTTTGCTGCAGTTTTGACATGGGAAATCGCTTTCATTACGAGAGTAAATGCGGTCGTTGCTGTTGCAGTCAATAGAAAGACTGGGCACAATATGTCAACCATTGCGTCATGCCCTCCTCTTTATTGTCCACTATATAACGCGCAGTTTGCACATATTTCTGACACGAATGGCTTGCTTTTGGTCCATCTCGAGTATTTCTCGGCATAAAAAACAAGCAAGGCGTGACATGCGCAGAGATGTTTTCTTGCCATGCAAAAGATAACCATATCTAGGAACAGCGCTTCTTAAATTTTGAATACAAGTTTTTCATGGTACTAAATAATTTCTTCAAGGAAGCTATATTTCGTACATCTTAAACCCTATTTCATTTATTTGTACTCTCTTTAAACTAGCCTTTTCGTCGCGCCTTTATTTTGGCAGGTCTGTGGAACAGGTAGAGAAATAGCAAGCAATTCACGGCTTCTAGGTCCCGAAATGTGACACATGCACTTCGATGCAGATTCTTTGTCGCGTTTTGATTTGGTTAAATTCGGGTGCATGGTTTAAGTAGGGCAACTGTTCTCACCGTATGGAAATTTGATGAGATGTATTTCCCATTAGGGGTTAAGAGTCAGGCTGTTTTTGCTATATTGTGGGGAGCGTGCTCTGTGAACTTTTGGGCGCATAACTTTAAAAATTTTGTTTAACGTAAACCTTTGTGGAAATTAGAATGGGTCTCTAATGTGTTTTTCTTCTCAATCGAAAAAAAAAAACATCCGACGAAAGCGCCCGTCTGTGTTCCTGCGGGTAATGTATGCGCCTTTCTGTTTTTTTCTGACATCATCGCTCGCGCAGCATGGCTGCACGGCGACATTGCTCCGGGCATTTGGGCGAAGCACTTCGAAAACACCGGATGCCAGCACAAACTGGGCTCCACCCATTGACACATGAAAGGGGAACCTTATGGTAGTCCGCCATCGCACTGGTGACTTAACAGACGAGAGAGATTGCACTCTACTGCGCACAACTACTCAATTGCTGACGAAAAAACTGTATAACGGTGCCTAACTTTCAATGCTTAGCAAAATTTCTGAAACGCGATGAAACGGTCTTGACTTTGTTTTCTTCGACGTGGACTCAATTGCGATTAGTGAGTCGCTGAACTTCGCTGTTTAACATGGTGGCCGGTTTTTCTTTAGGATGGTTTGTAGACACTTGTGGAATTTTTTACAGTTGAAAGCCTCTGCATTAGGCAATAAAGACCACGTGGTTTCGGCACAATTATGTCTTCATTTATTTGGTCAGAAACTGATTGCCAGTGCTTGTTTCAAAGAAGATAATGCGGGGGCATTATCTGACACACAGGTACTCAAAGCACTGCCGTTTTTAATGCTTATATGAGGGTTTTTAGTGTGCGTGTGCTGTACATTCATACCCTTTGGCTCTGGCACCACATCAGTTTTATAGATAAACAATATTAACGTAGAATACGCCAGCTAAGGTTCTTGTTTAGGTTTTTGTCTGGTGGATGATTTAGACAACTAGAAGCCGTTTAGAAAAGGCCTCGCTTGGCGGCATGTATTTAGGTTCTTTGAGATTTTTTTATTATTGTCTTTTTCTTCCTAGTAACATAAAACAGGAACCATGTTATTAAGATCCCAATTTACACTAAAACTTTATACAATCATCGTTTAGTGCGAATGCCTTATGAAGCACTCCCAAAGACCATCTAACCCATTCGACTTTTTTTGTCATTGCGGGAGTTCCAACTCTCTTTTCCGGGACACCCAATTGAACATGTAATCGTTGGCAGAGCAAAGTCCGAATATTCGGCATTCAACTGCGTAACGTACAAGCCGTTTTTTATCCGTGTTTTGAAGTCTGTTATACACACCACAGAAATTAATTGATCAAGTAAGAATATTACCTTTCGTAAAGAATGAAACCTTCGTCGTCCAACGTTGGCGCTTTGTGATACGGATTCAGCTGCGAAACAAACATCTGTATTATAGGCACCTGGGTAAACACGTAACCGCAATTGGTTAACGCTTGTAGATCTTTTATATTGTCAAAGAATAGTGTAGCGCTTACACTATTTGTCAAGCATCGAATTTAATACAACATTTTGATTGCTGCACAAAAACGTCCAATCAAACCATAGGAATACTGAGGCAAGCAACGAAAGGTTTGGTATATTCTACGCCTTTATAAATATCTTTCCTGACTTCGTGATTGTTCATTCACGTTGGAAAACCATTTTTCCCACTATATTCCGCAGGATTCTATTTATCTTCGAACACGTCCTATCTAATGTTGTTTTTGTGTTGAAGTCAGTGAAATCATTAAATATAACAAGCTTTCTCTTGCTACTGACCACCGACATTGTTACTGTAGAGAAATCTCCCGGAAATAAAACGTAAAATATTTGACTAGTTTTTCTCTGAAAATTGCACTTGATTATATTTCTATATTATATTTCTGTTCTCTACGGTTGCAAGGAATTCACGGAAAAAGCAGCTGGCGATACTTAAAACGTTACTTATCTCGATTACACCCTTTTCTTTCTTAAACAGCGCACACAACGGATAGCGAGAAAGTGACGACAAAATGAATACCAACTTTTTTTTCATCTGTAAAATTCGTTTAAAACAAACTGGACAGGACCGCAAACACGGAGAATAAAGGAAGTGCAACAACTAGGAAGGTACACTTCCATTATAAAAGTGGGGGTCAATACTTCCAACCATCCCGCACACGCCGTAGGAGACATGGAGTGCTGCATAACGTGTAACGGCAACTTCAAGCATTCGTGTACTGAAGAGCTGTCTGCTGCTAATAATGTTTCCAGGCTAAATTTAGGCCCACGAAAGTTAGGTAAGATACTACTTTTACGTGGCGATGGATTCATTAACGATATAAACGTCCCCTAGCGGTAAGAACGTGGTTTCAGTGATCCTAATATAAGAAATCAACTAGATATAGGCATGTAATACTTAGGTAATAATCACCAGACTTCATTATGGGACGAAAGAACCACTCGTTACTAAATAGTATTGGAAAGGCTCTGCACAGCTAACGGTTCACTCACCGACAGGTATTCCGGCTTCAGGTGTTCTCCCTTGAACATGTCAAGGTTTCTGAGTTCCAGTTCAACGTCCAAGTGTCTTGCAACCATGCGCACCAGTCCGCAGGGTGGACTGCCATACTGGTTGTACAGGGCTACGGGCATGACGATAATGTAGACGGGCGCGGGTAGAGAGGCGATGCGTGTAGAAGCTCTGGTGTGGTCGCCTGCGCTGCGTCTGGAGCTCACTGGGTTCTGGAAGTAAATATGTCAACCCCGTCACTCGGTTCTTCTCTTTTTTGTTTTTCCTGCGGAAAGAACAGCGGGGCTTTCAATTCCCTGTGAGGCAATTCCTCTTAGCTGTTGCGTAACAACCATGCTTTTTTTTTTACAGGCCATGACTGAGGACCCTGGCAAAAAGAATGTGGTATAAATTCTGAGCTCTCAGAACGACTGCGGCCGGAAGGCCCACGCCGCACCCCGGCGTTGTCGGGCTGCCAACGCTGCAGGGGGCAAGGACGTCCGCTTTAGGAAATGAAGATAACAACGTCGCCGGTTGATAAAGACACCGCGTACGTTGACTTTCTGGCTCAGACGTTCCTGTGTATTCAGGTCTTTTCTTGTTATTTTGGCCTTCGCCGCGATTCGCAAACACCGGTTCCCAGTTTGGAGAACACTGAATGGCTGGGCTGAAGAAGAGTTTTGTTAGCTTGTTTAAATACAACGGAACTAAGGAGAGCTTGGCTTGAGTCTAGTAGATGACGTTGAAATTGAGGCGTGGTTATTCCGTATTTTTTCAACGCTTTAGGTTAAGTTTTCCGCTCATGTGAAAAGTGATTACTTTTAGCAGTCATGGATTCTGTATATGTGCGAAGATTCAAGTTACCCTGTTTTTTTTCTGTACGGGTGCACGCGACATAAAGGAAATTGAGGTCGTTCTTAAGAATTTGCTAATCAGATATGCGCTCGGCGCATACTTATCACGAAAATTGACAGATCTTGCACGCACGCATAGGCGCTAGCCCACAAACACAGAGAGAAAACACACACGCAAACCCGCGTCAACATAAACCTTGTTACACATTCAGATATACAACAGAACCCACTTCACGATCAGGAGCGAATGTTTGGTGCGTAAGTTCTCCACTTTACACGAGAGTCACGTTTTGTTTCTTGTGAGCCGGCCGTATTGCCTCCAAGAAGCTTATGTTCGTAATAGCTTTTATATCTTCACTGAACTTTTTTGACAGAAATCAGAAGTGACACGTGCATATTTCACTTTATATTAGCATTGATTACGCAAACGTAAGCAATTGCATGTAGAAACCCATACGCTGTATCACTATTTCGCCGAGTTACGCATAAAACTCAGCTATAACATGTATTGGATGTTTGTAGTAAGAGCTTCAATATGTAACGACATGGAGATGGCACCAAGGTTGAACAAAGCCTTGAGTAGAGTAGATCCACCGAGACAAAGGATTGAATCCAGCCTCTATAACCAGAGCGACGAAAAATCCACTGATGCAGAAGGTTCAATGCAGCCTGAATATCCAACAAAACGAAGTATCCACCGAAATGGAGGATTCACTCTTGGATCTTGCGTTCATTATTTAGTCGCCTCGTTAGATATTTGCATTTTTAACCCTTGTAGTTTCAATCCAGTAACTGTTCAGGCATCCATGTTCTGCACGCGACTTAGGCAACGATTGCATAGAAGACAGTAGGAATGGAAAAGAACTAACACCCAACGCCCTTAAACAACTGGGAAGACACCTAGGCGCAGAAAGCCACACGAACCGGAGAAACTTTGCAATTGAAACCCGCCTTGCCCGGTTTCACCACCGGTGACCTGCCTACAAGATGGGCGATCTCTCCCACAAGATCGCTGACTGGTTTTCAGTGGCCATAAGAGAGGAGGAGCCTCCATCTTACCACGGCAAAAAGAAAAGTCTGCACCCCCCCCCTTCCTTTTGTAACATGGTTATTAGGAGAGGGGGGCAGGGCATAGACATTTTCACCGAATGTAGCAGACTCAGATTTATATTGTTATGAGACATTATGATTTTAACTTTTAAAAGCTGTGTGTCGACTCCGATATGCGTGAACAGATGACAAACCCAAATGTCGCTTCGGCACGTGCATCATTTGAGGATCGATGTGGAGAAATAACGATGTCATGTTCTTTCGGCTCGGCTGCTTTTATTTATGTAGTGTGAACGACATGACAGCTTTGAGTAGAGCTAAATAATTTGTACGTTACCTATTGATGCCTTGATCTAAAGAATAAAAGTTGTATTTGTGATCTACCTATGCTTCACACGCATGGAAGATCAGGAAAAAGGAAAGACTAGAAGCGAGTGCTTTTATTCGGCCTGTCCCTAGGAGAGGCAAAGATTGCTGATTGATTGTAGGGTTTTAACGCGCCGACGCAACGCAGGCGATGAGGGGCGCCGTAGTGGATGGCTCAGAAATAATTTTGACTACCCACCTGGGGATCTTTAACGTGTGCCGAAATCTCGAACACACGGGCGTTTTGCTTTTCGCTTCCATCAGAAAAGCATTCGCCGTGGCCGGGAATCGAACTCGAATTCTCGTGGTCAGCAGCACAGCCCTTTAGCCACTGAGCCACCGCGGCGGAAGAGAGACAAAGGTACTCTGTGCTTTTGTAGCTCAAGGTGCGAGCGTAAAGGCATGCATCTGTGGGGTGTTGGTCAGTTTGAGCGAGAACGTGTCAGTGTTATTGTTCAGTGTTTATTTCGTGATGTCTAAGCCGTACTGAACATTTTTGCTTTTCGAGAGTGAGAGAGAGAGAGAGAAAGACTGCAGATCTTTGGTAACGATGAAATGGTTGGGTTTAAGGAAAACGCCGTAAAGAAATGGTAGAGAGTACAAGGGTGGAGCTTGAAGTCTAGGGCGCCGGTTGCAGGAGGTTGTTCCCTTGCCCTCACAGCAACTCGCGCTGATCTCCAGGGTAACTAGCGGGCCAAAGCTGTGTGCCATGTCTCGATAGAAGCGGAGTATGTAACGTTTGAGTTCTTCTCCCTCGAGCATACCCTTGGACATTTCTAGGCTGCGTAGGAGAGGGTGGCTCTTTCCCTAATTATAGCAGAGTTTCAGGGTAATGTGTAAGGCTATCAACAAACATCTTTGCCCCCATGGATTTGTAGATACTTGTGTTGGTCTATCCTCCACTCAATTGGCGATTATATAATAAACGAAGAGTGTTGCAGTCGGTGAGCACCCTTTTCGCCACACAAAAGAGTGTAAAGCTACAAATTAGGGTGCTGGAACCTAAGAAAAGAGGCGTAATGATTTTACAACACCTTTATTCTACTTAATCACCTTTTTTAGGCAATAACGGCGTAAACATTTGTTTGTGTTTATAGCCATTTTAATTTTCAAAGTTGAATTGTCGTTTCACGCGCCAAAGCTTACCTTACGTAATGAGGTGCACCGTAATTGGAAACGAGAGATCATTGCAGACCCACAATTTTTTTGGCTTTTGAAAAATTCTAACAGGAGAGGAAGAGGGTACAAGAGTGTTTCTTGTTCTTCGAAGTACAAGTATACATCAAAAAATTAACACGAGCGCAAAGGACGAGGGCACAGAGACAAAGTAGACGGGACGAGCGCCCATCCCGTCAACTGTTTCTGTGTCCTCGTCTTTTGCGCTGGTTTGAATTTTTGAAGCCATGAAACAACACGCCCAACAAAGCATTCTATTATGCAATTATACATGCATGCATAGCCCTTAATAATTCAACAGCTGAGCATCTTTTCCATATACTTTCAACGCCCTACCAAAAACCAAAGGTGTTGAAGTTGATCAACTCCCTTTTCTTCTACACAAAACGGTGTAGAGGTACAAATAAGCGTGTTGAGAGTCAAGAAAAATGGTGTAGAGCCACGAAACACCCCGTTTCTACTTATGATACCCCCTTTTAGGGGCGAAGCTCCTCTTGCTCGGGCCCTGTGCCGTCCCTCGTTGCTTGCTGTATCCGGCACATTAATGATGATTGTGGCAGGAGCCCCCTAGGGATTGGCCAACCAAAGATTGGCCGAAGAGGTTAAACGTTCAACGCGTTCGTTGCTACCAAACAAGGAGGAGAGGAAGAAGAAGTTGTCGTTCGTCGCCTGCGAGCTCAAGACACGTACCGGGGGTACGCGACACAAGACGGTCTGCAGAAGGCGACGGCCAAGGTGGCTATAATGTGACTAACTTACCCATGGAGATTCTCATCGTCCCAAACAAGCCCTACATAATCACCACAAAGCATCGACGTCATCGACGGGATCGTCAACGGAGCGGTGGTAAACTTGACTTGTCGAGTCTTTACATGATGTGGCGGGCAATGTTTCACGGTTTTACCGATAAGAATTTTAGCTTCGCCCCTCTCATCTCATTCACTTCGTGGAGATGGCGGGATTTTTTTTAGCCAAGAAAAGTTGTAAAAAGTTTAGTGTGTAGTGTGTGTGAAATAGCATGAAAGGGGTGTTCAGTAGCACAAAAAAATAGCCAGCGCAGGGTGTCAAACTCACTGATAAGTTTTGCAACGGTGGTCTATTGATGTTGGGAACGCGCACATATAAAACCAAAGCGTAACACTCATAGCATCTTGTAATGAATGGGGCCAAGGGAAATGCACAGTTTGAAAGCATACGAAGGATACATTCAATAGAATTGGGTGCACGAACGAAAGCCTACAAATTTATATGGGCCGAGAAGACCGGTTTTCGCAGAGCGAGTAGCGCCAGAGATCTGGGATGCCGTCCCGGTTTCGGCACTTGAACAAGCGGAGTGGGCGAAAACTGCCCATGCCTTAGTGCTAGTCGGCAAGAAAAAGACACTTGATTGCCACCCCACCACATCAATCTGTTAGTCCTTGTAATCGTGCCTTCAACCACTGGCTACATGCGTGGCTAACTAAATAACTTCTATTAAGAAAAGAATTTATGCGTAGAAGTTTCAGCCGTTACCTTCTCAGCTTTCCCCAAAAACTTTCGTAGTGCCATTACGCCGCGTCCTTTCGCCATTTATTTTGAACCTCGTCCTTTCCACTATACTTGCCCGCGGCAACATTGTTTGCCTCTCACCCCGCAGGGGGCACCTTGTGTACTCAAGGTGTTTTGGTGAGTAGCGCCACCTACGGTCCCGAGCTCCGCAGGGGTGCCTACTGCCGTAGGCACTTGGTGTCTTGCAACACCACGGACCCGAGCACATGTGGGTTGGACCCACCCACGTCCCGGCTGTGCGTGGCTTTGCCGTGTCCGGGGAAAAGGGGAACCTGGTGGCTGAGCCAAAGTTGGGGTTGTTTTGGACCTTTACGGCCCCCCAGCAGCGGCAACACGCCACTTCGGCCCCTGCTTCTCGCAGACGGTGCCCCCGGTCTGACCCGCCCGGGGGGAATCAGCCAGTCGCCTTTTCCTGTCCTCCTCTCAGCTCTTTCTCTTTCCTATTTCCTTTCCTAACACTGTCCTGTCATCTCATTTCTTCCTTATTTCTAAGTTTTTCCAGGCGGCGAGGGTTAATCCTGTGCAAAGACGTCACCCTCGATCCCGAGCATAGGATTATAGTGGCAAGGTACGGCTAGCGTGTTAAGTCACGTTCCCTTGTTGGGCTCGGTGGTGGGCGGCCGGCCTTGCTACCGAATGTACACCATGTATTTATGGCTTCTTTTTCCATCCCAAGAAAAACTGATCGGTCCCTGAAAAGGGGCCGCACCGAAGTACTTAGCATCAGAGCAGCTCCACCTGTCGAAACCTTTAACAAATACCTTGTGGTACACTCTGAAGAAAATGCACCCCTAGCAAAAAAATCGGTGTTCCTCATTGCAAAATGCCTCGAGAACATCGTTGGGAAAGACTACCATGCAAAAAAACTTGCCTCAGGTGACCTGCTGGTAGAAGTACAAAGAAAAAACCAAAGTGAAAAACCTCCTGAAACAGGACACCCTGGCTCAACTAAAAGTGACGGTCACGCCACATCGTAGCCTAAACACAACCCAAGGCGTCATCTCTGAACGAGAACTACTTCATGAGAATGAAGACGATCTCCTCGAAGGGTTCAAAGACCAAGGCGTAACAGCTGTGCGGAGGATAACTATACGTCGCGCAGGGAAGGAAATCCGAACTAAACACATTGTTTTGACTTTCAACCGTCCAACACTTCCCGAATCGGTCCATGCTGCATTTATTTCCTGTCCAGTGCGTCCATACATACCTAATCCGCGAAGGTGTTTCAAGTGCCAGAAGTATTGGCCATGGAACTCTGTCGTGCCGTGGCCGATCCATCTGTGCTCACTGCGCAAGCACTGACCACACCAGTGACGATTGTAACAAGCAACAAGTGAAATGCCCAAACTGCAGTGGACCACACTCTGCCTTCTCACGTGCATGTCCATCATTCAAAAAAGAAAAAGAAATAATCCAACTGAAAGTCACTGAGAACCTAACGTTCCCACAAGCACGCCTGAAGCATGCCTTGCTATCGGGCAAAAGTTACGCAGACGCAGCTCGCCGGGGGGTGGGGCGTCGTCTGGTAGATGCGGGCACCCAGTACAGCGAGGCTGACTTGGTCCCGTCGCAGCCCCCCACTCAGCAGCAGAAAGTCGCTACCGTGGCTTCTGCTGCTGCACTCCGACCTAGTGCTGGGCGAAAGGCCGCCAGCACGACTCCTGTCCAGGTCAGCGATGTTGACCTGGCCTCGTCTCAGGCACCTGTGCAACAGCAGAAGACTGCTCCTGTGGCTACTGCTGTTCCAGCTGTGCCCAGTGCTGCGGCCACGGCCTCTAGCACAAAGTCTGGTTCTGACAATCTTTCAACTTCAGAAACCGCGGTTGAGGCCATGGATGCCTCTCCAAGTACGTCTGCTCCTGAGGCATCACAGGAGCGCCGCGGTGCCACAGGTCGTGGCAAACCGACCAAACCAAAGGCCAGTAAAGTCGCTGCCCCTGGAAATGACCCAAAGCCTAAGTGAACCTGCTCAGAAGGGCCCCGAAACACGGCCTGCTAAAAAGAGGAGAAAAAACATGATCCAGAACATGATCCTTTTTTCTCTTTTGCTCATTTTCATGGCTGCTGAAAGTGTTATGTACTGGAATTGTAGGGGGTTGTTAAGAAATCTAGACGATATTTATGACATCCTCACCAATCACAAACCACAAATACTGTGTCTCCAAGAAACACACCTGCGCCCATCACAGACAAACTTCCTAACACAGTACATTGTTTACCGTAAGGACAGACAAAATTGCATCCAGCCGTCTGGTGGTGTGGCAATAGTACTCCAAAAATCTGTGGCTTGTCAGTACCTCCAGCTACAGACGTCACTCGAAGCTGTAGCTGTCAGAGCCATAGTTTTTGGCAAACTAGTGACAGTTTGCTCTCTCTACATTTCACCCGACTATCGCCTTTCCAACGTTGAATTTGAAAACCTAATCAATGAACTACCTGAACCTTACATCATAACCGGTGATTTTAATGCTCACAACCACATCTGGGGATCTGTGCGAGCCGATGCTCGAGGGCGGCTCATTGAAAGGTTTGTCACGACATCCGGATGTTGCATCTTTAATAAGAAACGCCCCACATATTACAATTCCACACACCACACATACTCAGCAATAGACCTTGCAATTGGCTCTGCAATCTTACTGCCTATGCTTGAATGGAGTGTATCTAACAACCCGTATGGCAGTGATCATTTTCCTGCAAAACTAACTGCTGTAAACAATGACTCTCAAGGCACAGAACCACTTCGAACATTTAAATTACAAGCAGCTGACTGGAAAACATACAAAGAACTTTCCAGGCTACCCCCTACAACAATATGCCATTTAGATGTTGAAGCAGCAAGTTCACTGATTACAGCCCACATTCTTGACTCTGCTCAGCAAAGCATTCCAGAGACTACTTTTAAAACTCTCCCAAAACGCAGAACATGGTGGAATGAGGACTGCGCGCGTGCACGGTCTGAACAGAACAAGGCGTGGGCACTTTTACGCCGCTATCCCACGGCCGACAACCTTCTCAAGTTTAAGCAGGCAAAAGCTAAAGGGAAGCGTACGCGACGTATGGCAAAAAACGAAAGTTGGACCAGGTTTATATCATCTATAAATTCTTATACGGATTGTAGGAAAGTCTGGACTAGAATAAAGAAGCTAAAAGGATACAAGAGTCATCCTATTCCCCTAGTAAGTAGTGTGGGGTAACTCAGTAAAAGATCAAGCAGATGCTCTTGGGAAACACTTTGAACATGTATTCAGTTCTTCACATTATACACAAACATTTTTACAGCATAAGAAGGCAGCAGAGCGTCAGCCCCTTCGTGTGAACCAACGCTCGAATGAGGGATATAATGCTCCATTTACCATGCTTGAATTGATGAGTGCACTCTCGACATGTGGTAAGTCAGCCCCTGGAGCTGACCGAATCAGCTATGACATGATCAGACACCTACACAGTGAAACCCTGCATGCAATACTCTCTCTCTTTAACAAAATATGGCAAACAGGTCGTTTTCCAAGAACATGGAAAGAGGCTATCGTTGTACCGCTTCTAGAAGAAGGAAAAGAATCCTGTCTTGCTGCAAGTTACAGACCCATCGCCTTGACGAGTTGTTTATGTAAGCTGCTCGAAAAAATGATAAATCGGCGACTATTGTACTTTCTCGAGTTTAATGGTCTGTTAGACAAAAATCAGACAGGCTTCAGGTCTGGAAGGTCAACTACAGATAGCCTGGTTGCATTTGAATCATATGTGAAAGACGCCTTCATCCATAAGCAACACTGCTTCTCTGTGTTCTTTGACATGGAGAAGGCGTATGATAGAACATGGCGATACGGTATATTGCTAGATTTGCAGTCATTTGGCCTTACTGGTAATATGCTCAACGTTATTAAGGACTATCTCTCTGATCGCACATTTCGTGTTCGTGTGGGTAATGTGCTGTCTAGAACCTTTGTTCAAGAAAATGGTGTACCCCAGGGGGGAGTGCTGAGCTGCGCACTTTTTCTTGTTAAAATGAGTTCACTAAAAAATGTTCTCCCACGAACTGTCTCATACTCCACTTATGTTGATGACATTCAAGTTAGTTTTAAGTCCTGTAATTTATCGATATGTGAACGCCAAATCCAATTAAGTGTCAACAGACTGGTTACATGGGCTGACAAGAACGGGTTTATGTTTAATGCTGATAAAAGTGCTGTTGTGGTATTTTCCAGGCGGCGTGGTGTCCATCCCCCTCCTTGTATTACATTACAAGGTCAGCCCATACCAGTAAAAAAATGAACACAAGTTTCTGGGTATTTACTTGACCACAAACTCACATTTATACCGCATATTAAATTACTAAAAATGATATGCCTGAAAACGATGAACATTTTAAAGGTACTATCGCATTAGTCATGGGGAATTGACACAACGTGTATGTTTTCACTTTTAAATAGCCTAGCAAGGTCAAGGATTGACTATGGATGCATTGTATACCAGTCTGCAACCACAACAGCACTGAAAATGTTGGACCCAGTATACCACTTGGGGCTTCGCTTGGCAACAGGTGCATATCGAACAAGCCCCATTCCATCCCTTCACGTTGAATCTAATCAGTGGTGTTTGGAGTACCAGCGCACTTACACAGCTCTGATGTATGCTGCAAAGATTACTTCTATGAAGGAACACCCTTTGAACGCAATTATGAAAAATAACACTAATAATAAACTTTTTGAAAATCGACCATTCATAGCACCACCCTTCCCTTTGGCAGTGTCACGCCTCTCAAAGGACCTACAAGTTCCTCTTGCTGAAGTTTACTGCACCTCCATTCATGAGTTGGTTGCTCCGTGGGACATTTGCCCAATTCAGTGTGACATGTCTTTCAGAGAACTGCAAAAGAAAAATGTGCCAAACTTTGTTATTACTCAGCACTTTCTGTCACTCAGGGACAAATACAAGGCAGCTGAATTCTACACAGATGCCTCGAAGACTTCTGCAGCGGTGTCTTGTGCTGCAATTGGCCCCATATTCACTTTGTCCAAAACAATGAACACGAACACTAGTATATTTACTGCAGAGGCATATGGTATCCTGCTAGCTTTGAACCACATTCTCCAAAACAAAATTAAGAGCTCAGTTATATACACAGACTCACTGAGTGTTGTTACAAAGCTTTCATCTCTGAAGGCTAGTAAAAAACCCAACTTTTAATGCTGTTCTAAGAGCTCTGTACTCGGCTTATAGTCTCAAGCTTGCTGTCACAGTGTGGCTGGGTTCCGGGCCACTGTGGCATTGCTGGAAATGAAGCCGCTGACCAAAGTGCTGCAGCTGCTGCCCTTCGTGAAAGCATAGATATTAAGCTGGTTCCATATGAAGACCTCAAACCTTATGTGAGGAGGAAGCTGCGAGAGCACTGGCAACAACAGTGGGATAAAGAAATAAGCAACAAATTACATGTCATTAAACCTAAAATTGAAAAACCTCCCTCTGAGAAACATGCTAGATCAATAGAAGTGGCCTTATGCAGACTTAGAATTGGCCACACACACATCACACACTCATACCTTTTAACAGACGCAAACAAGCCACAGTGCCATCGATGTGGGGTCAGCTTTCTGTCCTTCATATGCTTATTGAGTGTGACATGTGCATCATTGAAAGGAAACGTCATTTTAATGAAGCTTACACATATAACATTCCCTTGCACCCTTACTATTTTTATCAGACCATCCAATGTTCCCATACAAAAAAGTTTTTAGTTACCTAGCAGATGTAGACTTTTTAAAATACATATCATATATGACCATAACCTCACCTGTGTTCATTATGTGTTTTAAAACAGTGGTGGAACCTGAGATTTTACACCTTAGGTGCTTGCACTCACTGTTTTATATGACCCTATACACCATTTATCTTAGTATACTCACTATGCTTTAATTATGGCCCTATACACCAACACCCATGAGCAAAGTTTTTTAAACTAGTGCCTCCTTTACAAATCTTATCATCTCTTTCATCATTGTCATGGCGCTCTTTGCCTTTGTCGGCCTTGCGCCATTAAACCCAAAATCATCATCATCATTGTTGCCTCTACACCGCTGCTTAATAGTATCTACGCCATCGACTTCGCGCTGTGGTGCCTCAACACCGAAAGGAACCACTCACGTGCAACGATAACTCGACGTAGAAATCTCCTGTCCAAAGATCGCCACACTGGTATACTACTTCCTGGCAAAAAGAGCTCGTGAGACACAGCCCAATTCATTGAAGGAGCTTTCTTCAGATAGTAGAACAAGGTGTGGTATCTGGGGCTTCTCACTCACAGGAAACACGGATGGATGGCGGAAATACGACACCTTCGAGTACCGGGGCACGTGCACTGGCAGAAAGAGGGTGGGGCTTTCACGAAGTTCATTAGAGGGGTCACTCACCTGTTGCGCGTGATCATCGGAGCTCGTGACGGCAAAAAGTCAAACGGGGCCCAGCTCGAAAGAGATCACACGGCGCCGCCACCCGTTTACGCCTCGTACTGTCGAGGTGCTCCCACGTTGCGGCCTCTTTTTGCGAGGCCACCGCTTCACCGGTTCAGCTGTGCAGAGGGCTGACCTAAAATGAAGTAAAGGATTTGCTGCAGCCCAAACGGCGTTCGGTGCACGCGGCGCTATAGTATACGGAAACACGAAGCACCCTCAGGCTGCTGACACTATCACGGTACAGACGGCTAGGAAACGCCGTGCGTAAAAATTGTTCCGCGGGCGTATAAATTTATGGCAAAATAAATAAATTCCGCGGAATTCCACGTGAATTTCGTCTTTTCATTCCGAAAACAAATATGACGTTGATTGGCCGCACCACATACAATAAATTATTCGCAATATATCACTTCAGTTTATAGTCATTCTAGGGGCATCATTCGGTGACCACGTGTAGTAAATTTTCGGCGAGGGAGGCGATAAGCGTAACTGTATAGAAGTTTATAGTGGGGTTTCTGCGCTGTTTCTGATCTTCAAGAAGCGACGTACAGCAGCATAGGGGCCTGGCGGTACTGTATTGTGTAATGTTGGCGTGAGCTGGGCGAGCTGTCAGCCAAAATAATAATGCGCTTTAAACTATGAAGTTACGTTTGTCGCTTTCCTCACCAAAATTTGCAATTTGTTCAATCTGGTTACGTCTTAAGTGCACAAGAGAAGTAGAGTCTCTGCTTAATCGCACAATAAACGATTTCATGATTGCTTGAGAAGAACTATTTCAGAAAAGTTGAAGCCAAAAATAATGACGACCAGCCTGCTTAGATCATTTTTTAATATTTTTGTTTAATTTATGCTCTTCCTGCAGTCACGTGCCTCAGTTGTGTACGTTGTATTTATTTCCTAGTCCATCAGCTGTTATTAAATTTGTAATCAGTGAAACATCTGCTTAGACAATGGTAGAGTGAACGCGCGACAGTGGCAGTGTTGCCTCGCTCGATAACAATTGACACACCAAGCAAGACGATTTTTAAGTAAAAATGGCGGAGCACAGCAAAATCAACACATAGTAAATAAATGGCTGTGGTAGACGCTGCTGCACTATGTAATGCAGCAGCACCCACGAGGTAAACATTTTCTTACAACATCGGTATTTTGTTCCCTGAACTTCACTAATTAACCGACATGCTTTTTGTTGGACAACGGCTGACCTTATTGTGTCATGAATTTGGCTAAAGAAATAAACAAATTACGCACTCAGACTGCACACACACATGCGCACGGTCATAACTGACATGGTTTTATTTTACTATTTTCAACGCACATATATGAAACTAAAAGAGAACACATTTTTTCAATATATAATGAACCTGGCACAAACGAAATGTAACGTGTTTGAAATATTACACATCCCTCCTCAATAAAGTTACGTGCAAGAACGGAACATACAATAAGAAACAGAATAGCTACTAATGAAATGCACATTTTCTGCACCTACATGAACATCGAATTTTCAAACCTGTCTTGATCAGATATACTTAGGCAGATACAGATATACGTTAGGCGCGCTCGCTTTTCTAATAAGTCACACAACGTGGTCGAACGTTTCATGTAAACATGCATCCTGGGTGCGCCCTGAAACGGAACTTAAATTGCAGTGCATATTTCCCTTTGCATGTCGCAAGTCGCAACCATCCACCAAAATGTTTACTTACTGGCTTAAACAAGTATCAATCATTACAACTAGCTCATTCTAAACCTTCATAGTTAAAAAACTTGCGGCCACCACCAAAGGCTTATTAAAACGTAAAAAAGACACGTTTCGGCTTCCGTTGACTGAGCAAATAAGCTCGAAGCACGAACCTTTTTAAGTGTGCCGAATTAATCGCCCCAGGCATCTTGCATACGTCGGAGGGAGATTGCCGGCATTGTGGTTCATGGTTTTTTGCTGTCGTTTGTATAATCATAGGACTCGAGATATCGCAGTGACAGCCATCTCTTCTCTTTGGCGATAACTGATGCGGCTTCCCAGTCTATTTTGTGAGTCGTGGCTTCCACGTGTTCCGCTAGCGCGTTCGAAGCTATCTTCTTGTTTCTGACGTCGTTCATATGCTCGCGCAATCGTCTGTTCAAAGTTTGCCGCTCTCAACCAATGTAGCAGTAATCGGACTCTGCGCACAGGAACTCTGTATACTACCCAGGAAACTTCTCTTTGTTGGTCCTGTCTTTGACGGTAACCACTGGTGCCTCAGCTTGCGCGCAGGGACATGAGCGACGTGAATATTGTAGCAGCGCAACAAACGGGCCAAAGGTTCGCTCACAGCACGTACGTGAGTGGCTGCTCGGGCTCGGCAAGGAGGTCCAACGGGTTCTGAAGGGCGTGATGACCGTCGTAGAACAGTCCACGAAGTGCTTGGGGTAACCGCAACGGCCGAGTTCTCGGCGCACTTGGCGTAGATCAGCAGCCCATCTTGCGGCCGTTAGCAGTATTTTTGGCGCGTTGGGTGAGGGAAGCCACGACAGAACGTTTTTGACAGGCCGGGTGAACGGAAGTACAATGGAGATACCGTCTTCTGTGGGTTTCTTTTCTGTAAACTGTGAACCCAAGGCATTCCCCCCGACGTTCAACCTAGAACATCCAGAATGCAGACTGCCTGCACCCTCTCCTCCTCGACAGTGAATTGTATTGCTTCTTCTTCCATTCCGTTCAAATGTTCTGTAAAGGAACCCTAATAAGCCTTCAATAAGCCTTTGGTCGGTGACCGGAAGTTTTTAACTATGAACCTTTTACCCGACCAGACGAGATTTCGTCGAACCTTAGACTTCATCAGTCTAAACCTGTTTTCAACGTGTGTGCTTGCCTCGTCGCGTTACCCTCTCTGTTGACACAGTAAATAATTACGAAAATCACAACTGCGTTTTTCCCAACGCTTCTCACTTAGCCTTTGCAATATATAAAAAATTGTTTTAAAGACTTGCTCACGGTGCGAGGATCAGCGGCACTCCCATGTATATGATTTTTTTCTATGTCGGGTATCTTAGATTTACTAGGGAGTGTATACAAACTTTCAGCAGCATGCTCGCGAACCTTAACAATGAAAGTAAAGCAAACTAGTCTAATTTTAAAAAAGCAGTACTCGGACGAGGCGTCTCACATTGTGCGCCGAATGCAGCATAAAAATACGCAACACTATGAGCTGATGCCTGCAGACTGTACTTCGGTTGGTCATAAGAAAAGCCCTTGGCGTCTCATCAAATGCACAGAGTGACCACTGTCATCGTACTTGTCCATCAACAACAAAAGAGAAATATGGACACCACTATAAAAGAAATCAGTAGAACCTACATGGGTTCGTGTGAGTTCTCACCCTTAGTGGCCGTCGCAGCAGCCGAGCGTGCTCATCACAGTTATTACCCTGCACTGTGCTCGCACTGCCACTCGCGCACGCGAAGGGAAACACCGGCATATTGTTGCCCATGTGCACAAGGATGAGTTGCTTGCGAAAATGGTGAATGTGAGGGGACACAAAACAGGCGCGAATAATAACAGGACATTGCAGATGAGCACATGATCGTGACGGGCCGTGTAGGAACCTCGCCTACTGCAAACGTGGCTGCATGGCCAGCCAGCAGCAGGAATTTTGGGAGCTGTCCATTCGTTTGATTTTATTGAATTATCACGCTCATTCAGTTGAGTGCATGCATAAGGAACGACCTGTATA